>CABFOW010001175.1:54934-72599 GCA_902141385.1 Timema californicum | reverse complement strand
ATCTTGGTGTGGAAAAGGGGAAGGGGTTGGGGCGGGACCCCCCGTTTTAGCGCCAAAGGGCGGAGGTGAAGGCCCTTTTTTGCCCCCCCCCCCCGCACTGATTTTCACGGCAAGGGCGTGTGATTTCCCACCGACCCTAGGAGGATCCTTTTCCGTCCTGGCCTCCATTCCCTCTATCTCTCGCTTTTCCTGTGCCCCCCTCCTCCCCACCAGCTTTCCACGGGTCGACGCGGCCCGTGTAAAGTCCACGGCCCCCCCGCGGCGCCGGGAGTTAAAATAGCGGAAAGCCGAGTAATCAGCTTTAAAGAGATTTATTTAATACTTTGCGGCCAAGAGATGATTTCTCACTCTTTACCCTTCCACCCTCTTGTTTTTTTAACACCCTCTTTTTCTAACAACCCCTCTTCATATGCTCTACGTATACAAGTAATTCTATCATGTTGATACATACACTGCATGATACTCCATCTCTTAACATTGGCTTTTTTTAAATTAATTAATACAATTGATATCTATTAAACGTGACAGCTTCAGATCACATGACTTGAAGTATGAAGACGTGAAAGTAAATAGTAATTTTTATAGATGTCAGATATGTGAAGAATGCATCAACCCATATTTTTTCTCGTTCGAGTTTAGTCTTCTATTTAAAACATTAATAGAACATGAGATAAGATTTTAAGATACTGATAAAATTTGCGTTAAACTTAATTATAATTTTAAAATGTTAGTAGCTAGTGATGATACTCGTACATTTTCATCTATTGAGAAAAAAAAAGCTCTTGGGTAGTTTATGGGATCAATTTTAAACCTTTTTCAACTCAACGGCACACTGAACAAGGCGCTAAAATTGTCAGGATCAAGGAGATATTTCATTATTATATAAACTAGTATTAAGATTTTTTTTAAAATTCTGGTGGTCAAAAAATTCTAAAAATTGTCTTATTGTTTAAAAATCAATTAATGTTGATCATGGATTTTAAGATTTATTTTTGTTCCTCAAATTTATTTCTCGCTTCTTTTTGATCTTTACCCAAACTCCAGCGACTCACCTACTGACTCTTAGTGGCAAACCAGTATGTCGTGGCACATTGGTCGAAAAATACTGGTTAGGGTGCTAAGTAGAATTTGAAACCTAGAAGTGGAGAGGAAAATAATAGAACCAGTACAATTTTGGAACCGACCATTACTTCTGATTAAATAATTTTAAAATACCGTACAAGTTTTTCAAACAAACAATTTTAAAAAGCCTATTAACTAATAATATTAAATATTTAGTGGATATTACTGGCTGTATTCATGTAAATATAGCTTAAAAAAATTAAAATCTACTTACATACTTGCTCCATAATACATTATTTTAATATTAAATCTTTTCATTCAATCTTTTTTCCCCACTTTCTCCCAACCTTCACACACTTTCATTCACAAAATGATTCCTATCTTTTTTTTTCCTATCGTGATTTTTTTACACACGCACATTTACGCTCCCACGCTTTCCCCATTCTCATGTGTTTGTATCGCTTTGACAAGACTGAAGTAAACTGGTTCATATCAGCATTGTCATCCATATGGTGTCTCTCCCATGAATGCTCTTTGACCTTCAGGCTCAAGAATTTTTTGTATACATCTCACAAATTCCACTCGCTCTTCACCTCTGTTTCAACATTCCAATAATGACGTAATTATTTTTTTAATTTTCGGAACCTATTTTAATTTTTAAACCGTGGATTTGCGTACGCTGCTGAAAGGTCAGCCTGCACTATATCTGTATCGTGTACTTCAGGTGGATTCTCTTCCACAATGCCATCAAGATTTTCATTATCTTCACAGCCACCTGTCATACCTACATATATGACCTCTTGATCGTCATTATCTTGTGTATTACTATAACCATTGAAACAATAATTTTGTTTATTATCAACGCAGCTTATATATAACCAGATTAGGCAGGCTATACGCATATATTATACTCTATTGGAGTAGGGATGAGGAAGGAAGCATTTTAGAGGTAATCTACCCGTATGTTCGTGGAATAATAGTGACTATTTAGGAAAAACCACCTTCAGTAAACTCGACTGGGATTCTAACCCGATCTCTCCGTCATCAGTGTACTAGTTTAACACGAGATCTTAGACCGTTTGGATCGGGTCTGAAACAGGATTAGTTAGTATAGGTTTTGATAGGTAATGTTAGGTTGACATTTAAATGTTGAGAGGTTACTTTAAAGCATTTGAATTTCTAGCAAAATAATTGGTAAAACATTTCCTTCTGGGCTTTCGCACTCCCTTTGCCCACGGGTCTCTGCGTCAGCAGGCCATGTGTGTAAAATATAGCTATGTCGTATTATGTTGCAGTAATATTTACACTCACTGTTGTTAGTCCTCCACGTCAAGGAACCTCAACCTGTCCCAGTACGTCGCTCTCTTTTTATTTGCCGACACCTGTTTTTTCCTCTCTTCTTTGCCTTCTGAAGATGTCACGAATGCTTTTCCAACGTGCTTTACACTGATCATCTAGAAAAAATATAGGAGGATTATAGTTAATCCCAAAATTTAATTAAAATGGAATAATTTACCATCAACCTGTGTGTTTTATTTATTTATTTTTGTTACTCTTTCAGATTTCTGGCAACTGGCGAGTCATTCCGCTCCCTAACGTTCTCATACCGAATTTCTCACAGTACTATTTCGAAATTTGTCCCGGATGTTCTTAGAGCATTGAAAATGAACTTGCAAGAAATTTCTTCCTACTGCGTCTCAGATAAACTGTAATTAGAAGGCAAAGAAATTCTGGAATCGCTGGGCCTTTCCTGTGTCGCTGGATTGGACGGGAAGCATGTACGGATTATTTCACCTGATAACTCTGGAAGTCTTTTTCACAATTTCAAGGGATTCTTTTCCACTGTTCTTTTGCTATGGTGGGTGCAAACGGCAAATTCATTCTTGTCGATGTCGTATCATACGGTAAAAAGGGTGATGCTGGAATATTGAACAAATCCAACATTGGTAAGTTGGTAACAGATGGGGCTATTTTACCTCCACCAGAATATTTACCCAATTCAAATATTTTTCTTCCTCATGTTGTCGGTGATGAGGCCTTTATATGGGATAAACACGTCTTGAAACTGTATTGTTAAAAACAGTATGTAGTTGATGTCAGCAAGAGGAACTACAATTATGCATTATGCAGAGCTCGTAGAGTAACAGAAAATGTGTTTGGAATTGTGTGTGTTGTTTCGAATTTTTTTCACATCAGTTAATTTGAAACTAGAGACAGTTGACTTGGTAGTCTTTGTCTGCTGCTGTCTTCACAGCTTATTGAGGGATGAGTACCTTACAAGTAACCCCCCAGGGCAATCACATGTCCAAGAGTATGAACTGCCGACAACAAATATGATACCATTGGCTGGGGTTGGTGAGTCTGCAAAATCGGAAGGCTTCAAAGTGAGAAGCAGTTTTACTGACTACTTTAACGATTAATACTATGACAAGAAAAGACAAGCCTTATTTAAAACCATAAAATTGAGTATAAGGCTTGTGGTTGGAGCAGTGAATTTAAATTTAAATTTGAGAAACATTGATTTTATAATGCCACATTTAAAAAAAGTCTGTTGTGGTGGTAATTCTCCTTTATGGTTACACTCTGTACAGAGAGGAATAAAGATAATCTTAGTGTAATCTAATTAATAAAGATGGTTTTAATTACATGATTTATTTATGGTCTTTCCTATTTCAATCCAGATTGTCCTTGTCCTTATAATCAGGATCACTAATTTTCCATAGAATCTCGTCTGAAAACCAAATCTATCAATTCTTTGTCATCACTCCAAGAATATCGGGGCTGAGTAGCTTGTTGTTTCTTAGGTCCCATTTCAAATACATTCAATATACAAATGACTGCAATAAACACACAAAAACGTCTTAATGCGCTGCGCAGGTCGCAATTGACTGCTCCAAAAGCAGTCGGGCTGTTGCGTCGCGCGCATCACGTTGACGCACTACCCATCACATTGTATATGAAAACACTCGTATTTAACCCCTATTATTCAAGTGATCAGCACATTGCGTACTGCACCGCGCATGTATTGCGTCACTAGAAAAACGGTCTTACAAAGCTCGCACCTTTTAGTGACGATATTTATTTTTCTATTTTCAACCTAGGTCGATGAGTTTTTAGTCGTGCTTCTATTGTCTTAATTGTTAGCCTTTTTTATGTAATAGATATTTTTTAACTAAATATCATAGTATCTTGATGAGACTTGAAGTGGTCAGTCAGCATGTGACGCCCAGGTTATTTTTATTTTGATACTAATAAAAGTGACACCATACGGTTTAATTTATAAATTTAATATTAAATTGGCAAGAAATAATACGATGAAACAATAATAAAGTTAGTCTTTCGATGGGTACTAATCTGTTAAATGTGAACATACTTTTAGAATAAAAACTTCAAGAGACGTCAGGCAGCAGCCACAAACAATAACCTCAGTAATTAAAATGTGAGCACGTGACATTCTCTGCCGAGTGACAAATTAGAGGAAATTATCCCGATAATTCCCGAAAGTATTCAAAGGGTAACGAAGATTAAATATTTTGTCTCCTCGCTTCGCCTACCCCCGCCCATTGGTGTGTTGCGTTGCGTCGACGCATGTTTACTCCCAAGACCTCTCACGTCGACTGATCGCAACGCCACGCAACGTGACGCACCAGTGGGCGTTCTTCCATTTGAATTCATGTAAGTTTCCCTGACGGAAGAGATTCCCTCCGCTACGCAACACATCAGTAGGCGAGCACCTTGATTCACTATCGTATCTACGCAGCCCCTGGACCTGGAATCTTGATATTAGGTAGGGAGGTTACTTTCAGGTCATATGAATCCGTTAAGGGGTTTTACGAGGGCTAGATTTCCAAAACTAATACACATCAGTGGGGTAGAACACTGAAATTCAGAAAGAAAGGGACCACTTCAAATAACAAATAGTTTGAACATTTTTAATATTTCTTTAAAAAAATCTAAATCAATAGTTTCGAACAGTATGCTGGTCTTACCTGTGCTGTTTTCACAAGTGTTATTGGGTTGTATAAATGAATGCATTTAACACTAATTTTATTGTAACGAGTTACAAGTTAATGTTGTATCAAATGGGTCGGCACTCACCGCCACCCCTGATGAACTCTAACACAAGAGCACGATCTCTAACCTCCATTCTCTAACTGGCACAACTGAGTGAGCGGAGCTTTCGACCGACTGACTGCGCGGGACTTGATCCGCGGCCGGCCGGAAACGAATGAGGTTCCACGCGACCAGACGGAGTTATGACTTCCGCCGCTAGGACAATCTGGAATGATCTAGCTGCTGCCAGAACCATCCTTTGCTCTCATGTTTGTTCTATCCACTTACCTCCTCCTTCCCTGGCCCCGTCTCTCTGTGGATACAATAATGTGTATATATAGTGGAAAGCGGGGTTTCAATAGTCACTTATTATTACACCGACTGGCTTAGGTGAGGACGGCGACTACGGGCCGTGATTTATTTAATATTCAAAATTCCATTTTAGGCGTAATGGGGGAAATCTTGTCTAAATTATTGTTTGGGACTTGTAAATATTTGAACTTAGAATTAAGAAATGTTTCGCGCAGGTCAAGGTGAAAGCGCTTGCTTTCTCCTCATACGAGGTTTAATTAATTCTAATTGTACAATTTCATTTTGTTATATAAACATAATGTATATTTATTTTCAAGTATATGTTTTAGGCCACGCTTTGGTGAATTTTGCCTCTTGGACTTACCACCCATCCTTTATTGTTTGCGTAGTGTATATGGGATTATCTAGGTATCTATTTCCTGGGGGCGCAGGGCACTTAGGTTTTAAAGTTGAGGCTTGGCCTAACGTCTTATTCTATCTATCATTTTGGTTCAACGTTATGTTGAGTTTATTAGATCTAAAGGCGCGTATTTGTTTTTCTTATTATTGCCTAAAGTTAGATGTGTGTTAGGCGTTGCGGTGTAGTATCGTTGTTTGCACTTGATGCTATAACCGAAGGAACCATAGACTTCCACGATGGCGATTAATATTACTGTTGTACTGACAACCAGATTATAACTATGTTTCTTTTCCTATTTTCAGATATTGTAATGTCAATTCCTTTATCTCAGTAGAGTTATTTAAATCTGAGAGGATAAGCGCTTCACGCCATATTGTTATATTTTGCTCTAATTATGTATTTACTTTCTATTTTGTCCTAAATAAAACCAACAAACTTTGCTAATGACAATCTTCTTGGCTGATTTTCCCATCACTCTTATTATTATTATTATTATTATTATTAGCACCGCGTCTTACTACCCGTTCGGGTTATACGCACTTACGCTAATGTGCAATGGTATGGTGAATGTGAGATGAAATGAAGGACCTACAGTTTAACGTGGAATCCGAACCACGGTGGAGACCTGGCATTCCTCACATTCACAAGATGTCTTGTCAGAGGTGAAGGAAGGGTTTGGCAATCAGATAAATCTTTGCCGGGACCGAGGATTGAACCCCGGACGCCAGCATAGAAGTCTGACACCTTACCCCTAGACCACCAGGTCACCAAGCCCCCCCACCCCCAATCATTCTTCCTAAATTGTTAGCTAATTGTTACGAGGTTTACAATATTTACACAAAAATAAAATAAATTAATCAGACAGTTTATATTTAGATTTTTTCTTTCAGATTACACACTATATTTATCGTATAACGATGTAATAAATAAAATATAAGACCAGACACAGTGTATACTCAAATTATTTATTATTGTTACAGTATTTCAAATCATTGCACATTGTGTTTGAAGACAGAGATGATACCTCGAGTAGCATATTGTTTATATTGTTTTATGGGATAAAAGTGGAAACAAGCCGTAAATTTCAGGACTTTGGTGAGCTCGACCTGCTTCTACGGTGGCTGTGACTCCGCCTACGACGGTGGCTATAGCGGCGTCGCCTACGTCTCCTCCTGCTCCTGCGTCTTCTCCTCCTGCGCCCACCCCTTCTCCTGCTACGCCTCCTCCTACCAGAGCGCCTACGACGCCTCCTTCGGTGACTACGGTGCCTCCTTCGGCGACTGCGGCGCCTCCGACGTCTACGCCGGTGAGACTTCGCCAGATGATCCACGTCGTTAAAATCAACGATCTTGTAACAGTTTCGGTTGCTTTTGAGCACTCCGAAAGCGACACATCGCTTCAAGGCTGTCTTGGCCTGGCGAGTAGCAATGCTCCTGCTGATATCTTTTTCAGAGGCGATGTAACTGGCGACTTCTTTGAGCGTGACACCATTAGGGCCGCTCCTCAGGTTGTTGAGCGCGGACAGCACCAGCTCTGTCGGCTTCATCGTCGAGGAAATGAGCAATTTAGAAGACAAATTTTAAATGTTACGAGGACATTCACAAGAGATTTCTCAAACAAATTGTTTCATTTTCAGAACATGGCGATTCGAGCGTTTAATTTCGGAATTTGACTCTCTTAGGTAGACTTTTTTCGGACGTGAAAGAGCGCACTAGTCAAAATGCGGACTCAAAAGAGAGCATACCGTGCTAAAACATGAAATATAAATGCATTGAACTTTAATTTAAATTGGTGTTTTTAAATGTCTTTTTGAACAAATACATTTGAATAGGGAACTATTTTGTGTTGACATTTTAAAATAAGTTGTTGGACACAAGATTAATTTAAATATCTGAAAATAAATTTTATGCATTTTAGTAAAACACTCTGAGAAGCTATATCTAACAGTTTTAAATATTTATTTACAAATATATAGTCGAATGTTCGCCATGTTGTTGTCTTAGATGTATTTATAATTTTCATGTTTTTCTAAACAATGTATAATTTTATAAATAAAACAAAATATTTTCAAAAATATAGTAGTTTTTAATATTTTAAATAACTAATATCGGGAATTTTGAAGACTACACTAGTTGTCTACAAATTATTAAAACAATACATTATAATGCATACTTGTTGTTTCCCTAGAAACACACAAATATATATGTTTAGATACTTTTTGAAATTTACTTTGTATTTCGAAATATTAAATTTTAAACATTAATGTTGCCTGTTAACTTTTAGGCTCCACCTTAGTAAAACATAAAAATTATATGAATCCACAAAAACAATGCGACATAATTTTTCTTTTCACCGTGTTTTAGTATTTGTTAGGATTGTTCACATGACATAAAATTAAAATCTTACTGAAGAATTTAAAAATAAATGGCTTTCCAGTAAGTTATTTTATAAAATATTAATCATACTACCCGCTTTGGTGGCCGCTTGGCTTAACGTATTACTCTCGCAGTAGAATACTCGTATACTGCCGATGACGGGAGATCGAGGCTCGAATCTAGGTCAGGTGCAGTGAAGGTTTTTACCAAAACGGTTTTCCACTCTCCCTCCATGCAAATGTGGGTACACTTATTATTAATTTAACCTCCTTAATCCCTAAAACTATTAGCGTAATTAGTACATAAGTGTGTCACCCGCACAGGTAGTAAGACGGGGTGCTAAAAGAAATTACGTTATTTTATTACATATACTTTGAATGAATACTATCGATGGGTTAAACGTTTATTTTCTGAATCAAAGGTTACATAAGCACATAGCATATAAACCAACTTAACCTAGGGCAGCCTACCCAATACAGCACATCACCTAATTCAGTGGCCGAATGGTCTGAAGCGCCATTCTCATGTTAGACTGGCCTGCCGATGACAAATAAATTGGCGTTTGAATCCCAATCGGTTCAACTGAGGGTGGTTTTTCCTAAATGGTTTTCAACTCTTACAGGTAAATGCGGGTAAATTACTTTTAAAATGCTTCCTTCCTCATACCTACCCCATTAGAGTAATTATCATAATGCGTAAGCTATAACCTGAATAGGTAGTAAGACGCGATGATAAAAAAAAAACTGCACGTCCAACCTCAAATCTATGATATACCTGTTAAAAACAGAACTCGATTTGGCGTTGTAAAACATATTTTTACGTTGCTTAAAGACTTTTGGAAACAAGATAAAGATTTTTACTTTTAAAATGGTATATTGGATTACATTTGAACATTTGAAAGAAAATAGTGTTTTTGTAATTGTTCCGTATTCAAATAAACTGTATTAATTTGTACATAATAACAGTAGGGATAACCATGGTTAAAGCCGTACTAAATTATTTTAGGACCTACCAGGGTTCAAACCGTACTAAATTATTATAGAACTTGCCAGGGTTCAAACTATACTAAATTATTTTAGGGCGACTCTCTTAAATATATATTTATTAGAGCTTTTTGGAATCATTGCACTGTTATTTTGCTGTTAATTGTTGGGTAATCTATTATAAATATACATATATTGGCTTGATTTATAAATGACATTGTGTGCAAATGTTTCAAATTGTATTATTTATACATACTAGGGCAGGAGTCGGCAACGTGGTTCCCGCGGTTGCCATGGCGCCCTTTTGACAGATTTTAGGCGCCTGCCTTATATTGTGTAATTTTATACATTTTTTGTTAAATAGTTTTGTTTGATAAATTACAGGATGGTTGTCGAGTATTATTTGAAACTAAACATCTTTGTTATCTATTCATCATTAGTCCTCAATTTATTATTTTATTAATATCTTCATGAATACATTTTTAACTATAAGCTCACTTTGTAACATGCCTCAAAAATTTAAATCTGAAGAATGGTAATATTATAGTTTATGTTTTGCTTATTACATTTAAAATATGTATATTCTCAACCCTTCACTAATAAATACGTAAATAAAAGGTGAACATTCAAATGTAAAAATCGAGGTTTTTCTTGGCACCCCCCAGAGTAAAACATATTTTGGAAAATAGCTCTTCATGCTTAAAAGGTTGCCGACCCCTGTATTAGGGGCTAGGAATATCTCCTGCAAGGTCAATTTTGGATTTTGCGTGAAGTGTTTCCCCTGTGTTTATCTATCAAGGGTGACCTGGCGGTCTAGGGGTAAAGTGTCAGACTTCTGTTCTGGGGATTCGGGGTTCAATCCTTGGTCCTGGCACAGATTTATGATTGCCAAACCCTTCCTTCACTTCTGACAAGACGTGTATTAATCACAACTTGTGAATGTGTGGAATGCCAGGCCCCCACCGTGGTTCGGATCCCGCGTTAAACTGTAGGTCCTCCATTTCATATCACAATCACCCTACCATTGCACATTATCGTAAGTGCGTACAAACCGAACGGGTAGTAAGACGCGGTGCTAATAATAATAATATTAATAACAATTTTTATATATTTTTAGATCTTTAAAACATGATGTAGCGTTATTTGTCCAGGGCTCTGACAGGTTATTAGGATTTTTTTTTTTTAAATTTCTGATGTTTCTCATAAAAATAGTGTTTAATTAACCCAAATAATTATATCTATAACTCTAGCCATGTGATCGCGGTGTGATGAATACCACTCTGTGTTCACCCCCTAAAAAAATATCAGTTTTAAGAATTTTGGGGGTGACTACAACATTTGAGTTATTGGTTTGAGGAGTTTCAGATTTTGTACCTTATCGGCAATTTGAGAAAAACTCTGGAAATACTAATACAGACATCACATAGCTTTTATTATATAAATGTAACTAATTTGGGTTATAGTTAAACTCAATTAAAACTAATCTCTTCAACACTGTCGTACGCATATATTTTAATTTTACAAACATTGTTATATTTAAAACGTTTTCTTTTGTTTTTGGCATATCTTATTGAATAATAAGAGCACCTATTTTTAAACCTAAAGATAACTTGTCATTACTTTGAAGAAATCCCTACCGTATTTCATTTGATTGGTGTCATCTGCGTACAATACAAAAATAAGACTATTTAACCTAATTAAACTCGTTACATTATAATTTATCATATTATTATATATCTTTATAGTCTGTGTGTATATTATTTATAAAAAATACTACTGCGTATATCCTTCTCGTAGTTGTCGGTTCAGCCACTAGAGGCGCTCTATATGCTAGTGTGTTTATGACGCCTTCTACAATGCCCAGGGGTGCAATTCACTCGCAAGAAATCTCGACCTATTTTATCAAGAAATGCTTATGAGGACATTTTATCCGAGAAAACGAGCTTGTGTTTTATTTCAACTGGATTACTAAAAGGATATCTGGTGCTCAGTTAGGGCTAATAACAGTTAAAATCACAATAAATATGATTAATTACAAACATACTTATTTGCTATTATTCTCTTGTTGAAACCTAGCCATGTAGTGTAACGTAAGATTGAAAGGATGAGGAATCAACTATCAGTAAACCAAATAATGCATTCTTGAGAACAGCCACCATGTTTGGATGTGTCTCAATGATGACCAAGCTCCTTAGCATTGAAGTGTTTTAATTTATCCTTACTTGAAATATCTCTTTCTCGCTGATTGGTCGAAACGACATAGCAATCAAGGAGTCGACATCGTTTAAATCGACGATTAACGAAGTTTGAGGTAGATACTCTTTCTCTTCTTAGCCAACGAGTAAGACGGGCATGTTTTCGTCCCGATACACGGGCGTGGGCCCAGGATGTCGTGTGTACATTTTGGACTTGTGATAGTCACAGTAGCGATCAATTAGTGAGTTAGGTAGAAGGTAGAGTATCACGCGGGCATCTAACATGGACACTTTAGTCAGCGCGTGGGTTATTGGCAAGACGGTCTTCACGTTATCATACATCTGCCACCATCACATCTATTGTAGCCAACCTACAGACCAATAACAGTATTCGATTAAAAACATCAACACTCACCTCTATATGTCTCGCATATCCCTTCCTGAGAGACATCCTGACTAAGCGACACGCCGCTGTCCAAATACATCAGTGACAGTACTATAGGGGTGGCGTAGTGACAATAAAATGTGTTAAATCTGTGATTTTTTTTATCACCTCTTATTACTATCTGTTTTGGCTATACGCATGTTTTATAATAACTCTAATGGGGTATAGATGAAGAAGAAATAATTTAGGAGGCAATATAGCCGCATTTGCATGGAAGGAGAGTGAGAAACTATTTAGGAAAAACCATCCCTCAATAAATCTGACTGGGGCTCGAACGCTAATCTCCCCGTAATCAGCAGGCCAGTTTAACACGAGAGTGATGTCTTAGACTGTTCGGCCATGTTTCTATTGTTTTATGGATATATAGATTCAATATTTTTTCTGATGGTAAATTAACTATATATTTTTATCACCGCCTTTAAATAACCTTTTGGCCTATGTGGCTAGGTAGGTCTGCTAATTACGATAAAGTGTAAGGGATCAGGAAGGTTGAATACAGAAGAAGGGTACCCACATTTGCGTGTAGGGAAAATGGAAAACCGCGTAAGATAAACACCTTCTGAACCCCGATATACTTGACATTGGCAATCCCACTCTCTTGCGAGAGTGACACCTTTGACGATTCGACCCCCGGAGTGGGGGATGTAAATAAATTAGTCATATATAATTATTCTATTTTGTTTTATTAACAGTTTATTTTAAATATTTTCAATAAGGTTTGGTTTGCGTTGATCAATGGTTCATACGTACTCATCATACCGAACATTCCTGGAAGTTCCATTATTTATTGTTTAGTAGCGTGACATTTGTAATAAAAATCAACACCTATGCATGTGATACACCTATGACCGTACAACACCAATTTAGTTCGTGGAATAACCAATTCAATCGATTGTTTTTGACAGCAAAAAAAGGAACAAAAAACCCTACATCGAAACAAACAATTTTACATAGCGAAAACAAAACACTAACCAAAAACAACAAAGGAAAGAATGTGAATTAATCCCAGTTCAGAATTGATCAGTCGTACCAATAGCCAGACACGGCAAGAGACATTTGGTCTACAGTAGGTTGTGTTGTTTTTTTTCGCCGCAAAGAGTGGAGAGGAATAGCAAAAGGTTAATTTGTTTTGTAGCAACAAAACAAACGATGCTTCTTTTGGGCAAATAGCCCCTCGATGTAGTACGCACGGGCAGGGTCCACGGGGCAGATGCACGATGAACCGTATCTTCCTGTTCTGTAAAACGACGAGGGTTGACCACATCAGCTTGCTATGTACCCTTTACTAAGCGAATCAACACAAAGCATTCCTAGTTTCCCCCTTCTCTCTTGCTACGGTCCTAAACCCCCTTATTTCTCTTCTCAACACGCATACCTCGAGTTGGATGCGGTTCTTTGATTTTTTTAACAACGGTAAACCAGACATTTGGGCTTAGGTTTGTCCCTTAGTCGGCTGTTGCCCTCAGGGATCTACTAGCCTTTTTACTAACCCGCGTTGGGGGTCGACTGCGCTAACGTGTCACTTTCGCAAGATACCAGATTACCGGTTACGGGGAGATCGGGGTTCGATTCTCGGTGGATGTGCTGAGGGTGGTTTTTCCTAAATTGTTCACTACTCTTCCTCTAGGTAAATGCGGGTACATTACCTCTATATTCTACCATCCAAACCTACAACACCAGCGTAATTTATATAATATATACATAATAACCCGAACGTAGTAAGATGCAGTGCACACAACTATTATATATACACGCTCATTAGCCCCACCTTATTATTCTTTAACTAATTGTAAACTATTAATATCACTGCTAATTAACCACACATAAATAACATATATTTTTATTTGATAAAAATATTTTTAAGTGTATGCTCTCAATTTTTTGAGCTATTGATTTATTTTAAGTTAAAGTCATTGTTAGTTTTTTATGAGTTTTATTAAACCATTAAAATCATCTAGCTTACTAGTTCAAAACACATGCGCGCTAAGTTAAAGAAAAAAAATATTCATCAATGTTTTTATCTGAAAATGCCATCATCCCCAACTTCTCTAAATGTTAAGCTGAAAACGTAGAATTAGTTAAATGTTAACAATGATATCCCGACGTGCAAATGTTACAGTGCAAGTAACTCCTTGTGTTATGTTGTGTCGGTAGTTCCGACTAAAGGTGCTATATGTCTCCGATTTGACAAAAGGAAGCCGCACGTGATCTATTTATCAGCTGAATGATTACCTGTAGAAATCAGATGTAGGGAGGGCCGTTGTGTTTTCAGATGTTGTGGTTAGTTTGTCGCTTCGTGACAATGAGACATGAGGTTGAATGTCGAGAGAAGACTTTCCCTTATCTGAGTTTCAGCCCTCAAATCATAACGACACTGAAACCACCTGAAATTACTCTAATTATTTCCTGTTGCGAAATGGTTAGATATTAATTGTTCAGGTGGAAAGGTGAGCGATGTGTCTCATGTGGAGATAGAACTAGTTTTAAAACTGGAGGAACTTTAGGTAGAGAGTAAAGAGAAATACGATACACTAGCTACATTGTTACAACATATAATTGCTGCCAGGGAAAATAGAACTAAGTAAATATGATTAAGGCCGCAGATACACATGCTACTAACTCGTCCTAAGCATGTGAGCAGCTAGAAATTAACATGCCAGAGGCATGTGTATCGTGCGATTGCTAGTAGCTCGCAGCATGCCTTTTAATGGCCTGCCAGTAAATTGCAAGGCGTTCTATTTTCTTTTGCTAGTGGCGCGCAGGGAGTGATGGGGGCGTAGTGAAAGGCTATAGGGATGTGGTATAGAAAGAAAAGTATCAATACTGTACTTATTAAAAGTATCAGAAGAAAAATATCGATGCCGTACTAGTATCGATAACAGCAAGTAGGAATGGGCTAAACCGTGATTTTTCGATATCGGTGATTACCGTGACCGTGATTGTAAAATATCGGTGATTTATGCCAGGGATTATTCACGTTGACTGGTAGTCACAGTGTTTTGTTGACTGATATTTTTTCACGGTCGCAGTTTTTGCTGGATCTATATTTTGCCCCAGTCACCGCTCTTTGTTAAAGCCTATCATTCTCGTCACTAAGTGTTAACAAATTAATGTGTTGGACCGTAGATAAAAACACAGGGTTACCACTTTCCAGTTTCTAGAAACTAATAAATAACAACTTTATTTTTGTTAAACTGAAAATATTTCACGTTGGGAATCGACCGACTAAGAACAAAGACTATACAAACTTTGATAAATATATATACAATATTACTTTATAATATTTAAATTATTATTTTAACTATACCTGCTGTATAATATATAATTATTATGTTTGGGTTAGAAAAGTAAATTTGAGAAACATCCAACATGTTAGTGTATTGAAAAGTTTAAGGACATAGAGTAATTAATTGGAGTTTCTTTTTCAAAGAATGTTTATTGAAACATGAGAATTAAGGACATAGGCCACTACTGCCCGCACCTGTGGGTCACCATACCGCCAGACGCCAACCAATATTTTGAGGTCCGTGAAGTTGGCAGCACCACTAACGGCACAATTATGAAACCTATGCCAATATTTAGTGCTGAATTTGTGCCACAAGAATATCCTATTCCCATAATTTGTGCTGCCATAAATTTCGTGAAAACTTTAAAAATAAACCTCTGGATGCTGCTAACTTCACGTAGCAGCACGCATAACGGCACAAATTCTGAAACCTATGCCAATATTTAGTGCTAAATTTGTGCCACAAGAATGTCTTATCCCTATAATTTGTGCCGCCATAGTTTTCGTGAAAACGTTGAAAAACACAGTGAGTGCTGCTGGTAGCACCCATAACGGCACAAATTCTGAAACCTATGCCAATACTTAGTGCTGAATTTGTGCCACAAGAATATCTTATCCATATAATTTGTGCCGCCATAGTTTTCGTTAAAACGCCGAAAAAGACAGTTGGTGCCTCTGGCAGCATCCATAATGGCACAAATTCTTAAACCCACGCCAAAATTTAGTGCTGAATTTTTGCCACAAAAATATCCTATCCCATAATTTGTGCCACTGTAGTTTCCGTGAAAACACAAAAAACAACAACAGTGGGTTGATGCTAGCAGCACCCATAACCGCACAAATTCTAAAACCTATGCCAATATTTAGTGCTGAATTTGTGCCACAATAATATCTTATCTCCATAATTTGTGCCATGGTAGTTTTCGAAAACGCCAAAAAACATAGTGAGTGCTGCTGGCAGAACCCATAACGGTACAAATTATGAAACCTAACGGCACAAATTCTGAAACATATGTCAATATTTAGTGCTGAATTTGTGCTACAAACCTATACCAATTTTTAGAGCCAAATTTGTTCAACAAAAATATTCTATTCTTTAAATTTGTGCCATGATGATTTTCAATGAAACACCTTAAAACTTTGTAGCTTCTGCTTCACGTAGTAATACCCTCCTCGAAGGCTCTGAATTTCTCTTTCCCCTCTCAATACATTATGCTGACTAAACAGCTGCCAAAGAAAATTAATTCGACTATGCTCTGCAGTAGAATAACGCTTCATCATTGGCATTGAAACCACAGAATTGTCATTCCACCTAACAGCACAAACTTTTCTTTTAGGACAACGCACCATAAAACTACCCATGTTTATTTTGTATTATGGATTATTTAGTAGTGAGTTTTTTAATTTTAATTTCTCCACTATATCCGATTATATAATTTTTTAATTTTTTATTAAAAGTCAAGAGTATGGGAAGAAATTAGCACAATAATATAAAAGTCTAAAGAGGCTTATATGCTGAAAGCCCTACTGTTGGGCTCCAATTGTAAAAGTCTAAAGGCCTCTTTTTTGGGTAGCCAATTGAAGAATTCCTCCTCTTCCACCTATGATGATTTAATTCCCCTCACTTGGGAGACAATTACAGAAATGGGTGACCTGGCGGTCTAGGGGTAAGGTGTCGGACTTCTATGCTGGCGGCCGGGGTTCAATCCCCGGTCCCGGCATAAATTTATCTGATTACCAAACCCTTCCTTCACCTCTGACAAGACATCCTGTGAATGTGGGGAATGCCAGGCCTCCACCGTGGTTTGGATTCCACGTTAAACTGTGTCTTCCTCTATTTCATCTCACAATCACCCTACCATTACATATTAGCGTAAGTGCGTATAACCCGAACGGGTAGTAAGACGCGGTGCTAATAATAATAATAATAATAATCACAGAAATATATTTAAAGGCGTCTTATATCTTAATATATATATCCATGGTTAGTTCAGCTTCTCTTATCGACGCGATTATCATACAAGGAAAATCCCATTTATACAATAAATATATGTTGATCACTTTTATATTAATTTATCGTTAGAGTATTCCTTTATATATATATCTATAATAATTGACAATCTCAGCTTGTACAAATAACCGGTATCTAGCTAGTCCCCGCACACTATATTATAGTTAAATATACGATGACAAGCGGCACACGTCTTATCGCCACCTCGGTCACTAAGCGTCTCCTTCTTGTGTAACGGTGAGAGTTCGTTTCTACCTCGCGTCTTTTTCAAATTCTGATGACATCGTTTATTGCACCAGGGTGTACTGACAATCTCGAACTATCACAGGTGTAATAAATATATATATATATATATATAATAATATAAAATAAAAGTTTTAAAAGAAAAGAAAAATTCTTTATCTATATAATTCGTGTTTTTGTTGGGCGCCACCCCTGGTATCTAGGGGAAAAATAATAATCAAAAGGAACAATACATTTACCTCGGCTATAAACTCAGTGGCACAACGACTCTCAACCTCGAGACCACTGGGTAAACTTAAA
>CABFOW010001175.1:38996-54234 GCA_902141385.1 Timema californicum | reverse complement strand
ATCGCGCTCGTTTTTATTCCTTCCAAATCACGAAGTTCACTCCTCACTCGTTTGATAGCACTGCCCATGCGTTAAAAACAAAGATGGCCTACCTTCAAAATAAACACAGTCAATCACACTTATTAAATGGATAAATAATATGCTTAATAAAAGGTAAGTGTTCTTCCTTAAATCAAAATTCCTTATTTAAATTATTTAAAACAATGTTTTACGTTGTTCCTTCCGTCCTTTTATTTAATTTAATATATGTAAACATTGTCATTAGTCAGGCAAGCAACCAGCTGGTGAAATTTGAAGATTTCACACGAAATTAAATTATAAATTGTTCACAAAAGTAGGAAAAAATAGGGAAACACAAGGTAGGGTGGCAAATAACATCATACAGGAGAGTGGTTTGAAACCTAGATTTCTGGTTGGCTGGACAATGCAACCGCTTCGTACTAAGAAAAAGTTGTATTTCTCATAGAACGAAAACTCTGTGCTAGATCAGTCCTTTCCGTTTTGTTTCATCGTCCAACGCACCCAATAAGCACATTTAAAATAAGCGAAATGTACTGACTTACAAACTGCCTGAAGGGCTTAAATATTCTAAAATGCTAATTAATAATTAAAAATAATATAAAATAAAGAGAATTCCCGAATTTAAATATAAAGTTCAAAAAACATATAAAAACTACTGTCTCATACTTTTCGAACAACATTGGGTTTACAAGTTGGGACACTACAATAAATTAAGAACTCGGTTTTAGGTTATTGTTCCTGGATTTTCTTAATCACAACACTTTCACACAATCCAACTTCCCGAATTCCATTACATTTTTTCCTTGTTATAAACTATCGAGAATACAATAGTATAATCTAGTAGCATAAACCTAGAATTGAATCCGTAACTGACAGAACTACCTCAAAATAATAAACTGCTTGAATTCATGACGGAAAACATATAGAATCAATTATTACCTTCCCCAGGCGTATATTCATACTCTTTATTATTAGCACCACGTCTTACTACCCGTTCGGATTATATTCCTATGTACTAATTACGCTAATGAGTTATGGATGAGGTAGGTAGAGGAAGTGTACCCGCATTTACGCGGAGAGAGAGAAATGGGGGGGGGGGGGGAAGAGTGTGTAGGAAACCATTAAGGAAGAACCACCCTCAGTGCACCCGATCGGGATCGAACCCTGATCTGCCCATCCTCTGCAGTCTAGTCTTTTTCGAGAGAAGCGCGCTACACCCCATGGCCATAGCATACTTTTATTATTATTATTATTATTATTATTATTATCATCATCATCATCATCAAAGGAGATCTTTTATCATTAATTTACTCACTACATGTTCTAAATTTGCATTATTCTTACGGTTTTTGATTGCAATGTATCATTATTTAGTTACCATTATAGAGGTGAAAATGTTCTTCAGTGGCGGCTTGTGTTGTGGGGTTAAAAGGTGACACTTTGAGCCTATTACACTCCAAAATATAGTGTGTTAGGAGACGAGTGTGTTAAAAGAAGTGGGGAGTGGAACTGGGAGTGAGCGAGGGGTAGATAAGAAGCACGGAGGATAAAGGGGAAGAAAAATGTCGGGTCAACCTTAAAATTATTTTAATTAACTTATTGATGAGCAAAATTTGGAGTATGATTTATGAACATAACTTTTCTACAAAGGTTCGAATTTATTTGTTTCTTTACTACTTTTTTTATCACCATGTTTCACCACCCGTTCGGCTTATACGCTTAGGTACTAATTACGCCAATGTGTTAGAGATGAGGAAGGTTGGATTTAAAGGAATTGCACCCGCATTTGCTTGGCGTGAGAGTGGGAAACCATTTAGGAAAACCGGCCTCAGGATACCAGACCGGGATCGGACTCTAATTTCCCTGTATTCGGCAGTCTAGTATATTGCGAGAGTTGCGCGTTAGACTGTGCTGCTACCAAATCAGGTGTTCCTTTACTACTACTATTTGGTGACCTGTTGGTCTAGGGGTAAGGTGTCGGACTTCTGTGCTGGAGTCCGGGGCTCAATCCTCGATCCCGTTACAGATTTATCTGATTTACCAAACCCTTCCTTCACCTCTGACAATACATCTTGTGAATGTGGGAAATGCCGGGCCTCCACCGTGGTTCGGATTCCACGTTAAACTGTAGGTCCTCCATTTCATCTCACTATCACCCTACCATTACATATTAGTGTAAGTGCGTATAACCCGAACGGGTAGTAAGACGTGGTGCTAATACTACTACTATTACTACTATTATCACTACCACTAATTATTATTACTGTTATTATTATTATTATTATTATTATTATTATCATCATCCATTTAATCAGTTGAAATTATCTTACAGAAATAATAGTTGGAAGATTTCTCGGGAAAAATATAGGAAACATTTTCCTTCTCATATCTCTAGTTATCTATGATTATTTATATTGAATTCTTATGCAGCTATAATTCTATGTCATACTTGTGTATTATTCAGTGATGGCCTTTTATGTAACTTTCTTAGCACCACGTCTTACTACCTATTCAGGTTATAGGCCTTTGGACTGTTGGCTAACACGATAATAAAGGAAATTAAAATAATAATTATTATTATTTTACTATCAGCACCGCTTTCGGATTATATGCGTATGTAGGCCCTACTAATTGTGATAATGTGTTATGAAGGAGAAAGGTTGAATGTATAAGAAGTGTACCAGAACTTGCGTTGGAGAATGTAAAACAATTATTTAGAAACAAATACCCTCAATACACTTGATTGAAATTCGAACCTTGATCTCCCCATCATTGGGGGCTCAATCTATTGTTAGAGTTACATTCCAAAAGTATATCTTACAATTGAAAATAGTTTGTATATAAAATAGTTCAAACATCCTTTTAGGGTACATGAGATCTCGCGAAGGCTTGACAAGAGTTAGTGACGAATGTATTTCTCTACCTCAACCTCTAGCCACCCCTAAAGCGTTTATCAACAGTTCCTTTGTTTAATGAGGACTCATGCAGCTGGTGTAAATACCGCACTGGACACACACGCACACACACGCACACACACATAAACAGCCACAATATTATACTATGAGCTAATACTAATATACTAAGTAATAATATTTTCATGATATTTTAAATAATTAAGAATATTATCACAACTATACAAGTCATACCGCTATTTTCTTATTAATTTGTGACGCTAGTGTTGTTAGTATAATTTGTAGTTTTAAAATGTTGGCGCTGTATGTTTCGCTTAGCAGTTTTGTTCTTCTTTTCTCCAAAACCATATGGCACAATATATAAAACTGATTTATTTATGTGGCACAGCCTAAGGAATAGTAAATAATATCCTGTGACCTGTATTAAATAATTTTTTCCATTTAGGTTACACAAGTAGTAGTGATGGGAGGTAGTACATTAAAGTGTTTTTTGGAAAATTAAGGCAGCACCAACTATGAAAATGGGTTTTTGAACCACAAAGTCAGCAAATATTACTGGCAGAATTTCCGTAATTTGTGGTATTAAACTGCTGCTGGTAGCTAACGAAAGTTTTCTGTCATTTTCACGAAAACGATTAAAATGCCAACTATTCAAACAAAAAAACTACTTCACCTAAATATCCTCACGTGTTTCTCTAATGTGTAACATTGGCGGTGATATGAGATAACACTAGAAGCTTATTCCAAAGAGAGGGGTTTTCTGCATCAGCGGTCACATGGTTTAAAAGGAGTCAGCCTTATGATATAATAATTGCCGCTGACTGTGAGGACAAGGCAATAATCTTAGCCAGTTGGCTTTGAACATTTATTATGATTTATTACATATCCCCAGCCCCTTTTACACACAAACACACACACACACACGCACACACTCCACTCTAATGTGAGATAATGCTATGTGAAGTTAGCAGCACCCAACGTGTTTGAATATTTTTACGAACACTATTGTGGGCTAATGGCACAAATTATGGGAATGTACAATATTTTGGGCACAAATTGATCACTACTTACTTGCATAGGTTTAAGAATTTAGCAGCGCCCAAAGCTTGAATGCGTTTACACAAAAACTATGGCAGAACATAATTTGAGAATTGTGGCACAAACTCGGCACATGACAGTGCTATGTATTCAAATTTGCAATTTAAACATAGTTTTCTATAATTTTTACCAATGGTAAAGAAATAAATTTTAAAATATATATAGTTTAGTATAATAATGGTAAAAATAATGCTTCATTGAAACTATAACATCTAGGAATTAAGTACCTCAAATTAGTCTTCATCTAGCCGTAAGTGTATAAAATGATAAATTCTACAACTAATAAATAAAATGGGATCCTTTTTATAAATTATTTAAAAACTTGAAAAAAAATCAATATTAGCTATTCAAAGAAAAGAGTGTATTAAAAAAATTATTTAATCAATATATTGATCAAGTGCCTAGATTATTTTTTTCATCCATGGTCATAAATATATGGNATATATATATATATATATATATATATATATAATCTGAGCTTTGATGCAACCTCAAATAACTATCGTGGACCCCAATTGGATACAACTATGACGTCACAGGGTGTACAGGCGGGCGGGTGGCCTTGAAGTGAGGGCTGGCCAGTACTGACCAATGTAAAGAGAATAGATGGTAGCGCCAGTTGGAGAAATACATCTAATTAGCTGAGCATGTGACGTCACTCAGTACACAAGCCAGCGCTTAAAGCCATGCTCTCACGTGCATTTTTCAATGAATAATTTCAAGTGATTCATTTTTAATAAAAATAAAAATTAAATTAGTTTGTTCGCATGTGTCATTTATCATAATGATCATGTTGAGATTAATCAACTATTGTTTAATTTACTAAAATAGCGCCACGTGTGGTTTTATTTCACTACTTATATTCCACAGACATTGAAATTGTCTGTAACAGTCCAAAAATGGGTCGGTTTGTTCGTCTCACCACGTAACATACAATTTTTGAGAAACCTTATAACAGCATAATGTATATTGTCTGTAAATAACTAAATAAATCTTTACATTAAAATAAAAATGAATTTATTAATTCTTGTACGTGCTCACGCGGCTCATTTTGTTTTCATTTTTCAATAATGATAATAATTAACAATTAATAAAAGTATAATTTCTTTTAACATTTAATGAAAGCGTGAAATAATGATTCATTTTAATGAAATGAGTGTTCTGACGTTAATTTTGTATTAATCTCCAGTGAGTCACGGAAAATGACACGTGAGAACATGACTTAACATTCACAAAATTTTATGGAAGACAAATTAAGTCCTTTCTAAATAATTATTGTTAGAAATTATAATATCCCGTTTGAGAACATTAAACATATTAATACATATTTAAAATCCACACCAATAAATGAGAAAAAATGAATAAATTACACTTAAAAACTATTAAAAAATGTTCAAAATTACTTACGTGTTGGCACTATTATATGATCACTGGTAGCATTCAATTTGTTTTAAGTTCTTGACATTTCAGTTAATTTTTAATTTAGCACCACAAATATCAAAGTCACTATCGGCAAAATTAATGGAACATATTCGAACAAAATTTGTATTAATTGTGTCTTTACTTTTACATTTTAGCTTCAATGTATGGAAAATTTCTGGATCCTTAAGAAAGTGTTAAAAAGATATATTATATATTACCTTTGCAGTTTCGTTGATTATTTACACAGAGTGCAACAGTAAAGCTTGGCATTTTGTATGTCTGTTCAGAAACATATGTGATTAAAATTGAAGAACGTGCGTAAATAAATGAGCAAAAAGCCTAGAAGTCTGATTGTTCAACAATAACTTGTAGCCTTACGTGCCTAACGTGCGTAATAAAATTAGCAAAAATCCTAAGAGTCTGATTGTTCAACAATAACTTGTAGCCTTACGTGCCTAACGTACGTAAATAAATTAGCAAAAATCCTAAGAGTCTGATTGTTCAACAATAACTTGTAGCCTTACGTGCCTAACGTACGTAAATAAATTAACAAAAATCCTAAGAGTCTGATTGTTCAACAATAACTTGTAGCCTTACGTGCCTAATGTACGTAAATAAATTAGCAAAAAGCCTAAAAGTCTGATTATTCAGTAAAGACTTGTATCCTATATATTATATTATGTAAAAGAAAAACTATTATAAAACAATAAACAGTTTGATAAGAACAATACAACTACATATAGTTAGCATTCATACATATATTTAGTATTATAGTTAATATTATTGAATAATTAACTAGAACATCCCTGCGGTATTTTATATTAACATATTAAAACAGATACTTGGGTGATAAACATAATAAAATAGCCTAAATATACACGAAAAAACCATTACCAGGCAAACACAAATAAATAAATAATCATAAAGATAAATGAAAGGACCGTCCGAAACACTTGGACCGCACGACATATTACTGACTGCTCTGTACTGGGTGACGTAGTTTCGTGGCTGACGTAAGCAATGACATCAACAAATTCTTCCAAATGGCGCTACCTATCTATTCTCTTTACATTGGTACTGACCACCACTGTGAAAGGATCAATTGACATTTCTTCAGTGATACTTTTTCTGTCATGCCGGGAATCGAACCTAGAACCCGTTTCTCGTTAGGGAGACACGCTAACGACTGGACTAAGGTGTCAGTGTACACTTTAAGTTTTCCTAATTCATCTATTTAAAGTTATAAAATGTACATTATAACATAAGGGGTATCATTACTCAACCCTTTCAGTGCACAAGCTAAACTGATCGGCTTTCCTCATTTGGGATAATTCTGGCTTTACCCGATAGATAGGAACGAGATAATTCTCCCTTTATTATAGAACAGTATATGTAGATAAAAATGGTAAAACCATCTTAAAAGTCGTTTCATGAATAACAGTTTGGTGATTCTTTTTGTACAACCTTACAAAAATGATGAAATACCCATGGTAATTTTAAAAAATAAATCCATTTTAGATGTGGTAGACGTGATGAAAAAGGATTATTCTGGGGGGATTATGAAAAGTGTTTTGGCGTTTGGAACCTTGACCAGGCATCACACACAAAGACTAGCTCACTTACGGTTTATTTATCCACATTTTATGACCACTCGCAGTTCTCCAATAATTTTAAGATTGTTGGTGTCCCTCAAATAAATATAAAAAAAAATGAAAATATTCTTGTTATCAAATTTTGGTTAAATGGATAAATGTTATCATTGTTGATCGAAAAGGTTTGTATTATTTTTGATAGTTACTGAGGGTTTTCAATGGTTTAATACAGGGAATAAATATGATTCGGGCGAAAAAAGGAAAAAAGTCCAACATTAATGTGAAGAAGTAATATTATGATAACGCTAGTGGAAAATCCCTCTCAATGCACTCGGTAGAGTTTTGAACCAAAAACTCGGGGTCACTTTGGTTCAGTCGGTCTCGTGTCTTCCTACCTAGACGAGGGCTAGGGGTTCGGTACCCGGCATGGCCGAAAAAGGTACCATATATGTGCATTTAGGGTTTTTCACTATTTACAGTGATGCATTAACGACCGGGGGGGCTGGGTGGTGTGTCTGTTATAGGCTTAAGCTAGTTTATAAGTCGTGTGCTGATATAATAAGTCAGAAAATTCACGATACATACCTTAATGTTTTTAAATTATTATTTTCTTTGCTTTATCTTAACATTCTCTTAACTCCAGCAACTCAAGTAAATAATAACCAGTGCTAAAACTTTTATGATCTAAAAATAATCAAAAGAACATCTACAAGATGAGAAAAAATTTCTAAATATAGGCCCAAAGATTTAAACAAAAACTCTTATTTAATCCTTACGACTAAATCAAACACTTACTTTATGAATGAAAATTAAAAATTACATAATAATGTAAAAAAAAAGACTTTGACAACCAAACTCTTGCAGTTTACTAATTATCATATTAATTTACGATTATCTCCTTTAAAATTAATAAGCTACCCCCGCACCCCTTCTATAGCCTAGTTGCAGTGTCTCACCAGGAATGTGTACTTTACAACCAGACAAACAAAGAGGATACAAAGTTTATTAATTGCAATGTCTTCTTGTTCCGACAACTGTAGCAAAAAAATATGTTTGTGTATTTATACATAATAAAACATCCATAGTATTTTACAAGATTCTTATTCCACACAAATACTTAAAACTTATTCAAAAATACCTATAAATGACCCAAAAAAGAGGAAAATTAAGAAAACATGACCTTAATTTTTTTTTAAATATCAAAAAACAAACCTTTGCAACCAGGGAATCATAATAAGAATTTATGTACGCATGAGCGTTGTCTCTGATGTACTAATACGAAAATATTACCTGTCATTAAATTCCAGGCTCTGATAATAACGTATTGTTTCACTCAACAAAATCTCCGCCTTCATCTCACCCCTTGTGCTACCCCCACCTTCATCCCTCTCATGCAGGGATTACCTATGCTACACAGGGAGTCTCGCGAAAGACGCCAACTGCCATCTTTCGGGTGTTGTTGCCTCATTTCGAGCCATTCGCATGCAAACTGGACCACCAACGAAATAATTGGCTTCCCACCAAAACTCATCATATTTCAAAGGAGTAACTTATGTTTACGAATTCTGGCGAGGTTTTCACACCCCTAACCCCTCCCAACACAACTATGGGGAAAAGATTCCCCTCTCTCTTTGTTCGAGAGCGTGTGTGTGTGTGTCTCATACGTCGGAAGAAGCTGAGCCCTATTATATCACGGCATTCCTATTTCACGAGTGCTGCAAATCTCTTTTAGGCTGTGAGATTCACCAAACACACGTACAGAATCTTCTCCCTTCCCCCCTTGTCCTCCCAGGAGAATATCCCCCCTCCCCCACTTTACCCCATTCCTGAAAACATCCCAGCCACCCAACGCCCTCAACAAATTGCCAAAAGTTTCACTTTACCTCTCTGTAAAAGGGGTGGACTTGGAGCTGCAAAAGGGGGGAAGGAAAGAAGGCATGAAGGTGGCGGGGATTTATACGAAAACAGAAAAAGAATTATTAAGACAATTGTCTTGAATGGGTGCAGGGATAGAGGGGGGCGGGGAGCGGACCCACACGAAAGGAAGAAAAAAACTATAGATACCGCGTGGCCTGATCTGAAAACTTGGAACTGTTTTAATTTCCTCTTTATAGATCCAGTTTGTTTGGTAGCGGGAAGAAGAGCTTGTTTATCTTGTTGGGAATCAATCGCGTCACTCTAAATCAATCACTAAACCCCACAAGACACACAACACACACGTCGAACATACGTAAAAAAACAAACATATCATCTCGTGACTTGATCTTTTTTGCAATATCATTGGCGTGATCCAAAGTATGACTCATTTGCGCACAGTTTTCTAATTTTATCACCAGGATCTCCTTATTTAAATACACTAATTAAATAAGGCAGAAGGAAAAAAGTACCCCTATTTTCGTGGAGGGAGGATGGGAAACTGTTTAGGAAGAACCGGCCTCAGCACACCAGACCGGGATTCGAGCTCCGAATTCCCCGTAAGCAAACTAAACATCTATTCTGCGCAGCCGTGGATGCGTGTCACGCATCTTAGGTTTCATTTATTTCTTATTATAGTAAAAAAAAGCCGTTAACAGTAATTATTGACGTAATTATAGATGCAATAAATGAATCTACTTCTACGATATTCGCTTGGTTCCACTAACGAAAGAGCGTCTTGAGTGAATTTGTGCAAATCAGAATGTAAATTCATTTATTACTGACGCTCTAAACACAAAATCAGAGGCCTAAATAGGTTTATCAAAGATAAATAACGTCACACATGAGGCAAATTCTCGTTATGTAACAGGGACATACTGTGTAGACACTTAAGAAGTTTTTTAGGTTTTGATTTAATCAAACAGAATACATTAAAATGTTAGTAAGGAGTCACCCGTTTCGGTGGACGCATGGTCTAAGGCACTACCCTCGCAATAGATTAGACTGGTGAAGACGGGTAGATCAGGGCTTAATCCCTGTCGGGTACAATGAGGGTGGCTTTCCTAAATGGTTTTACTACTCTACCTCCATGAAAATGCGGGTGTACTTCCTTTATGTTAAACTTTATTCCCTGGCGTATTAGTGTAAATAGTACACATATGTATAACTCGAATGGATAGTAATACGCGGTTTAAAAAAATAAAAATAAGGAATTCAGTTAATATTAATTTAGCACCTCGTCTTTCTACACGTGTGGGTTATATGCATATGAACTAATTAAGATAATGTGTTAGGGATAGGAAGGTAGAGTTTTATGGGAAGTGTACCCGCAATATATGTGGAGGGAGCGTGGAGAACAATTTATGAAAAAACACATTCAGTATACCTGAACTGGATTTGAACCCCAATATCCCCATCATCGGCAGTTCAATCTACTGCAAGAGTGATGCCTTAGACCATTAGACCACCAAAGTAGATAATTCATTTATAAAAATTATTGTAGACTAAACATAAACAACTTTAATTGGATATGTCGGACACCTTAGCACAACTAAGAGCGTGTCTAACTAATAAGCTAAGGGTCCTGGGTTCGATTCGCATATGGCCGAAAAAATCATCATTATTAAACAGCGATGAGTTAACAGCCAGAGGCTTGGTTGTTGTGTATATTGTTATTGCGGAGCTACGTACCATTTATTTAATTATTTCTGTACAGTAAAAATTGACCCATAAGATTTTTTTTAGCTATGGGCTTTTTTCACCCCTTGCAAAATGGCTGTATTTTACACTTGATTTTCCGTTAAAACAAAGTGCTGGATAAAAAAATACTTCAACATATATTCAGTTATTGAATACTTTTTTTTACTTTGTTCTAAAACAAAAATTGACCAAATTATTGATAAAAATGGCCAAAAATATATTTTTGTTAAAATAATAATTTTACACTCTTCACAGAATTTCTTTTCTGTTTGATGAATTGTACTGAAAGTTGTTTTTTGGGTCGTTGATGAACGTGGTGTCAGAATTTAAATTTGACTGTTGATAAATATCAATCTTGAGGTTAACTTGATAGAAAAAATTAATTTTTGTTAACAACAAGGTCACTATGCATTCATACAAACCTGATGTCAAAATAAGAATTTGACATCTGTCACTATCTTGTTAAAATTGCTGGTGGTATACATGTATTTTACAATTTATACAATTAAGACTTTGTAGCCATTAATACTTAGAACTATTATGTCTCAACAAATCATAAATTCAATTTTGACGATATATACAATATATACATTGATGAAATGAATATTTTATTTTCTCTCGACACCTCGAAGAGAAAGTATTGTGATCGTCAAAGAAATCGAACTTGAGATTTTGATAAATGTCGACGTTTCATGACCCCCTGAAAAAAAAATTGTTTTTGCAATGCTCTCTGTCTGTAGCTCGGGTTATTGGGCTAAAACTTGGTATCTGGGATTTTCATAAGGTCCACCTGAGATGTTTTTAGAATTAAATATCCGACTCTAAATTTAAGGGTAGTTTACTGGAGGGCAAAAAAAGAAAAATCGAGTTTCTTTAAATTATTTCTAAAAGTTTTTATTAAATTTTATACCTATAGACTATTTATCACTATAAACAATGTGGAAACTTTCATTTCTCATGAAATTGATTTATAGGATACCTTATATACAAGGAAAATTTTCTCATTTTCATAATTTATCCGAAATTATTTGGGATATGAAATAATTTATCATTGTAAAGTTGTAGTACTATTAAATATTAAAAAAATTGACATATATTTTTTATAAAACCAATAATTTCTGAGCTATAAGTAAATATTATGTATACTTTTTAATTCAGGTCTTTGAAAATTAATTTAATTCTTATGCTCTTTGGTGGACAAAGATGTTTCTCGTTTCTCAATTTTTTTATTAACAGTGTTCCTAGTTCCTAATTAATTCCATAAGGCAAGTAAGTAACCATGCATATTATTTCACTTATGATTTTTAGTGTAGTATTTCTACAACAATGTATAGACCTATTATTTCGTTTCACAAATCTCACGAATGTTTAGTTAATATCTATTTTAAGATAAAAGCATGAGAGATTTTGTGCGGCACACCGTACCACTTATTTATTATTGAAAATGTATATATTAGGTTTAATTAAGTATAATATATAAAAATTGTATTGTTTTAATATTAAAAGAATAACTTTTATTTAGCTAAATATTTTGAAAGAAGATTACTACAAATTAAAAAACACACACCTTAAAACGGCTTAAGATCACAAACGGAAGCTTAAAAAAATGGTTTTATTTGAACTAACGGTTTGATTTATAAATTATCTGATTCATCGGTGTTGTATGGACTTATGTGAAATGAAAGAAAATTATTATTCATGAAAATAATATTGTGAAAATTGAAATTCACTTAACAAACATAGGTTTCTGCAGCTGAAACGATGTCTCCATGAACCGAATCATCGAATTACATTTTAAAGTAAAATCTTTGCTCAATACAATGATTTATCTCATAGTTTACCAATTTTTTTTTTACAGTACAATTTTCTGAAATTTTTCTATTTTATTGACGTCTCTCACTTCATTCACAGTCATAAAAAAGAAAAAAGAAAAGAAAACCAATATAATTTATGCAATAACTTTGCTTTAATTTAACCTTATGGAAATATTTGTGTAAAATAATAAGTTTTCAAGTAATTATCAAAAAACTCACAGGTATCAGTTTTATTCAATAATTTTGAAAACAAGCTGAGTTTATATACTGTACGGTACTTTACTGTACAGATTTCGATCTTAAAAACGTTTGAAAAATCCAATAACCACGATCATGACAACAATTACATTGGATTTCAAAGAACGCTGAACCAATCTTTGATAAAAGCATTCAACAATAGTTTTTTTAATTACTAAATCTTTGTGATTTTAAATTTATGGCTCTTTATTTCAAATAGATATTTTTTTAAGGATGTAATTGCGATAGTTGAATAAGACACCCACCACTTGAAGGCTCATTTATTTAGCTTTAAAATTCATTAAAAATGGTTAGCATAACATATGCTTGAACAACATTTGTATAACATATTCGGGATTGAAGTATTTTTTTGTAAAAATAGCAACAATTTTTTTCTTTCATTTTTCATTTTTTTAGTTGATTATTAAATTATATAAATCAAACTTACATATTTTTATGTTTTTTAATGAACTACTAAAATATTTAGTAGATTTTATAAAACACCATAGTCGAAACACACTATTTTGTATTTTTTTCACGAACATAACTTTTCTGGATATTTCAGATCATAACTTTGTCATCTTTCATTATTAGAGTAAAATAGTAAAAAATTGAAGGGGATGTGATAACCTTTATATAAGCCGAATAATTTTAAATTTTGAGCATTTTATCTAAGGAAATCAAGGTAAAAAATGAATATTTTGATAGGGGTTAAAAGGTAGATAATTACAAAACGTTATATATAGGTAAATTTTTATCATACTTAAATAAAAAACCAAATAGAAGGTAATGTCATAAACTTCAAACACGTATACGTGATAATTAATAAAAAAAGTTTTATTTCGAGATATTTATAAAAAAACACTTTGCCCATTTTTTCCCCCTTCATAAAAAAGTAATGGGTCCTTTAATTCTTATAGAAGATTTTAGAGTCTTCAAAAATTAAGTATTTTTAAACATATGTGTAAATTTTCATGCATTTCGGAATTTTTTTTCCATGTTGTTTATTTTTCCTGTATTATTGGTTGTATATCTTAACTCAATCCACATGCAGAATTCTTCTAACGATTTGCATAAAAGTAAAGCTACAACCAGTACACGGCGTCAGAATTTTTTTAAATTTTACTTCTAGAGTTGGCAAACTCATATTCGTCACTCTCTTATGGCCAATTTGAACTTGTGGCGATTGGTTACTGTGTTGCCCACCCCGGGTGTAAGGTATCACTCTCGAAATAGACAGGACTGCCTATTATGGGGAGATCGGGGCTCAAATTACAGCTGGGTGTACTAAGGGTAGTTTTTCCTAAATGGTTTTCCATCCTCTCTCAAATCAAATGCGGTTCCACTTCCTCTAAACTCAGCTAACCTCATCCCTAACACACTATCTTAATTAGTACAAATTTGTATAATCTGAACTTGTAGTAAAAACGCCGACAGTTTGTTTTCTCTTAAGCTTCTATAAAAATAAAATAGTAAACTAAATGTTAACGTGTTTGTTATAAAAGGCGATAATTTATGTTCAGCACTGCGTTTTATTACCCGTTCAGCTTACAGGTCACGCCTATGTACTAATTACTATAATGTATTAGGCATTAAGAAGCTTGAATTTAGAGGAAGTATACCTGCATTTCCGCGGAAGGAGTTTGGAAAACCATTTAGGGGAAACTACTCTTATTTTAACAGACCGAGATTGAACCTGTAACTCTCAGTCATCGGCAGTCTAGTCTATTGTGAGAACGACGCCTGGGATCATGCGGCCACTGAAGCGGGTGGTAAATTAATTATATTGGTTCTGGTGGTTAATCTTTGCCGTATTGTACTGGTTCAACTCATCAATAAAAAGTTTAAAAAAAGCTTTAAAACAAATAACTCAAAATATATATATATTTTAAATCTTGGGTCCAACATTTTCTAGAATTCTAAAATTTCGAGTATTTGAAGGTCTCATACCTAATCAATACCTAAGTTAACGAATTCACATTCTTAAGTTATCACTCGCATCTATAAGTAGGGAATATTTTGTCCATTGAATTGGCAGTGGTTTAGACTTCCCTGCAAGGAGCCCCTTCTAACACACAAACACACATACACACTCTCGCCTTCTCTTGCCCCAACTAGACTACACGCTTTACCATTCACGGGGACCTTCAATCAGAGTTAATTAGAATAGAATTCCGGAAATAATTAAATTTTGGTTTGGCTTTTGCCTTCAGGGAACTGTTAGGGCAGTCCGTGCAAGAGACCGGGGCTAAGGCACGAAGCGTTGGTGGTTGTAGCGAGCAGGGGGCAGGAGCTATGCATTAATAAAAAATATACAAGGCACGGGTGTAGGAAAGAGGAGGAGTGGGTGGCTTTTTAAAAGAGGGGGTAGGGGTGAGTTCTCTCTCCATGGTTGTTTGCCCCGAGGCGGTCGTCGTGGTACTCGACGTCTAACCAAAGACCTCCCGCTCCCCTCTCAACGTAGTGTCCCCGTGCGACCTCCTCTGCACTTCGCACTAACCCCCCCCCCCCCCCCCCCCCCCCTCTT
>CABFOW010001175.1:17199-38981 GCA_902141385.1 Timema californicum | reverse complement strand
CCCCCACTCTTCGCCTTTCTCCCAGCCCGAGATGCTACACTGGACCAGAGAAAGGGACGTAATTAACGAAACCTTACGATACAGACCAACTCTTCTATGTGAAAGCTTTTTTTGTTTGTTTTGTTTTTACAGATCTAAACATTCGCAGCACAACAATTCTCCTCTCGGTATATAAAACAAAATGGAAATATATCGAGTCCCAAAACAAAATTGACTTAATTTACAGCAAAATTGTCTGAGACGAGAATTACTCTTTCGATGTTATTTCTGAGACTCGGAAAAAACTTTGACAAAACTTTGTGATCATCAAGATGTACTGTACATACTACCCACTTCGGTGGTCAAATGGTCTAATGCGTTACACTCGCAATAAACTTGATTATATATGTTGGTGATATTGGGGCTAGAATCCCAATGGTTTTTTCATGAATGGTTTTACATTCACGAACATATGGGTACACTTCCTCCAAATTTAACCTTTCTCATCCCTAACACACTAGTGCAGTGGTCCCCAACCTTTTTATACCTTAGAGCACATTCAAAACTAACGGTAGTGCGGAGGGCACCAATTAATTTTTCAAGTCAAATTTACCAACTCCCGCCAGGCTCAGAGGTCAGCCTCAACGCTATTCACACGACCAGTCAACTGCCATGTTAAGTTTCCAACAGTGATTGTGACGTTACATGTGGTTGTGGGTAATATTCAAATCCTAAGCCAGGGGAAATAGGGGGGTGGGGTTCCACTCCCTACAAGATGACAAGAATAAATTTAAAAAATACTGCTTTATTTACGGTTTTAACAAGACCAAAATAAATACACAAGGAACTATTTAACTACTCTCCACCATTTTGGTGCTTGGGTAAATTTTTAAAACATGTATTTATTCTGTGTTTATTCAGGCAACAAATCTGGGCAGACCCATGTAAAGATATTTACAAAGAAAACAGGAAGTATTAGCATGATATTAGTGAGTGTGGGTAGAATTATGGAAAGGGGTAGGTCTTTGAGATTAGGGAAAAGCAAAACCATTCTGCTTGAAATTACGGTGGTTCCGAGTAAAAGTACACTTTGTAAATGAGCCGGCAGAGAAAGAGGAATGATAGGGAGGGACTGGAAAGAAGGGGTTTTTCAATCACCAACTTCTTGATAACAGCATACCTGGAGATAAGCACAAATATGATTTTTGTCGGAAAAATGACAGATTAAAATTATTAGTCAAGAACATTTCAGCTGTGGTCTAAAAGTGGCGGGCAGACCTAAAAGGCTCGGCGGGCGCCATGGTGCCCACGGGTATAGGATTGGGGAGCCCTTCTCTAGCGTAACTAGTACATATGCGTACAAGCCGAGTGGGTTGTAAAACGAGGTGCTTAAAGGATGTACATAAAACATTTATAAGAATCTGACCAAATTTTTCCCAAATTGTTTCTCACTATTACTATATGCAAATGCGGTTATATTTATTATAAAATATATCTCATTTATATTAACCCCATGAGTGTAAATAAACTATGCAGATAACCCAGGCGTGTAGCAATACACTGAAAGTGAAAAAAGTCAAGTGAAAAACGATCAACTGAATACAGGAATCAGTCGTGGGACTTTTGGACTTTTGGACTCTACCACAGAGCCATCCCGTGTTTCTCTCGTTCCTAGATCCTCTGCTCACTACTTGTTTTTAGTTTACATGTGGTCATTGGTTTGATTCTCATACGTAGGTTGTCACTTTTAACTTTATTGAATTTGATTCTATCAAACATCAGGACTGGTCCAATGGACAACCATTACATCTCAGTTTGTGATACATATGAATTAAACAAAAGCATAAGTTACAACAGAACAGAACATAATATTTTATTTTAATCAATTAAATTAAAGCACACCTTTAAAAATAGTATAGATTATTTGTTCATGCTTCATAACAGCTCTGAAACCTTTTCGTATTTTAATGAAATCCACGTAGTTGAAAATATTTATATACACTTCTTCGTGTGTGTGTGTATGTATATATGTATGTATGTATATGTGTATGTATATGTATGTATATATGTATGTATATGTGTATGAATGTATGTATATGTGTGTGTATGTATGTATATGGCTGTATGTATATGTGTGTATGTATGTATATGGGTAAATTGTGTTTTTATGTATATGTATGTGTGCATGTATATGTATATGTAAATTGTATGTGTATGTAAATGTATGTGTATGATTGTATACATAGTTCTCAACCCTAAGGTTGGTTGGATCCTCAACAGTTCCACCTTCAGCTGTAAAGACTAGTCAGCACTGAATAGGCGTACTAGGGAAATAAAGAGTGAGGTAATTTCCCGTTGACTTCCTCACTGAGCTAGAAAGTACTATTGCATACAGTATACAACATACCTTACAAGTGACACCTTCACTCCATCACAGAGACTGGCTGTATATTGAATGTTATCACTAGTATCGTTCATATACCAACTGACCCTACAAGCGACACCTTCACTCCATTCATCACAGGGACTGTCTGTATATTGAATGTTATTACTAGTATCGTTCATACATCAACTGACCCTACAAGCGACACCTTCACTCCATTCATCACAGGGACTGTCTGTATATTGAATGTTATTACTAGTATCATTCATACACCAACTGACCCTACAAGCGACACCTTCACTCCATTCATCACAGGGACTGTCTGTATATTGAATGTTATTACTAGTATCATTCATACACCAACTGACCCTACAAGCGACACCTTCACTCCATTCATCACAGGGACTGTCTGTATATTGAATGTTATTACTAGTATCATTCATACACCAACTGACCCTACAAGCGACAACTTCACTCCATTCATCACAGGGACTGGCTGTATATTGAATGTTATTATTAGTATCGTTCATATACCAACTGACTCTACAAGCGACACCTTAATCACAGAGACATTGTAAACACTAATTGTGTGATGGCTGCAGATTATTGCACTAAAATGTATTTTAAACTTTTTATTGGGAAAGGATCTATATAATATGCACTCACTCACTTTTTAGTTAAAAGTTTACTCGTCAAAGGCCACCAATTTTACTCAGTTATTTAGTTTTCAGTGTGTAATTTGAATAAAAACTTTTATTTCCCCCCTTCATGCCCCGATGAGAACTTTAAAATGTTTCCTCCCCCAGATATATAATTATATATAATATCTTCACTGTACCAAAGCACTCAAGTAATGTTTGAGCTGATATTACTTTTAAACAAAAACAAATATTTTATTTACCAATATACAGCTATGTAGGGTTTCCATGGTGATGTAAACAAAGAATGAATGTACAGATAAACCCACTGCCGACATAAGGAAAATATGTACAATTCGCTAGGAAATTTGGGTTTTAGTTTTAGTCCCCTATTTTTACCGGCATCCTGATTCCCTAATCTTTAAAATGAGTGGTCTTTTGTCAAAATTGTTCAATCACTTCCTCATAATATATATTACTGGAAACGGGCTTATCAAATAATATATATTAAAATATATGATAGTTATAAAATGTGGTAGGGAAAATAAGAGTATAAGTATTTGAGTGTGTGATTGTGTAAATGTGTGGGTGAGTGTGAAAATGAGAGTGTGAGTGTGAGAAATTGAGTGTAAGAAACAGAGAATGAGGAATTTATAGAGATCGAGTGAGTGTGAGCGAGTGATAGTGAGAGTATGTATATGTGTTAGAGAGAGAAATAATGGGAGAAGAGAAAAAGAGAGTGTGTGGGAGGAGAGAGAGTGTGACAAAGCAAATATGTAAGGAAAAATGCTTGATAAGGGGTGTGTGAAAGAGAAAAAGTATGTGTGTGAGTGTGTGTGTGTGAAAGAGAGAATGTAAGATTTTGAGAGAGATATTTTGTGAAAGAGTTTTGAGAGAGAAAGTTAGAGAGGGAGAGATTAATTTAGAGAAAAAAATCAGATTGAGAGAGAGTTAGAGAAATAGTTAAGGAGAGAAATTAAGAGAGTGAGTTTGAGAGAGAGAGAGAGTGGATTTGAAAGAGAGTGGATTTGAAAGAGAGTGGGTATGAGAGAAAGTGGGTTTGAGAGAGAGTGGGTTTGAGAGAGAATGGGTTTGAGAGAGAGAGTGGGTTTGAGAGAGAGAGTGGGTTTGAGAGAGAGTGGGTTTGAGAGAGAGTGGGTTTGAGATAGAAAAAGTGAGATTGATAGAATGAGATTGAAATAATGCGTTTGAGATAGAGGGAGTTTGAGAGAAAGAGAGTGTATAGTAAAATAATGTGAGAGATATTGTGTGTTAAAGAGTATGTGTGGGGTAGAGTGTGTGTGTGTGTGTGTGTGAGAGAGAGAGAGAGAATGAGAAAATATTATATTAGAAAGAATTTTATAGATTGAATATATATATGTATATATACATATATATATATATATATATATGTGTGTGTGTGTGTGTGTGTGCGTGCGCGTGTGAGAGGGGTGGGTGGGTGAGAGGTTATGTGAGAGTGTGAAAGGGTCTGATAGAAAGAGAGAGTGCAAAAATATGGATGTGGTACTCAAACATTACGGTACTTTGAAATATCATTCCCTTAAAATTAAATATCAACATGGAAACAAAACTGAACTTACTGTATTTGTAATAATGTGAAAAATAGATGGGGTACACAAAACATTACTTTTAAATATCATATCCTCGAAATTAACCGTTAAAATGAAAACGTAGCTTTACTTATGTATTTGTGTTGTGTTACTATTTGTCAAAATGAACATCAAACCCAATTATTTGAATAAAATGAACATCAAAACTCATTTTTTGAAGAAAGAAACCCCCGCCAAAACTCATACTTATATAGTTAAAATGGTTATTTTCAAACTTTTTTCAAATACATTTAATCTTTTTTTTTAGCTTATAATACATACCTAAACAAACTTAAACATAATTTTATCGTTTTATAGCTTATAATACATAGCTTGATATATTTAAACATAATTTAATCATGCGCGAAACAACACGTAGACAATATGTCCACGAACTTAACAACATAACCTTTTAATTTTCGAATTATGTTCAATATTTTTGATTTAAATGCGAATTAACGGCAATCACATTTAAAAAAATGTTTCTCCAAATTTAGGAATCTCAATTTAGATGTGTTATGACTAGCATACAAAGAAAAATATTCATCCAAAGAGAAAATTGTTATGTGTTCGGACCAACAATTAAAGATTGAGTTATTATTTTTCAGCCAAAGAGATATTGCCATGCAGCAAATAACGACTTCAATGGTGATTACAAAATAATTAAAAACTGAAAATTATCCGTTAAAATTGGATTTTAGTGGAAAACTACTATTTTTCCCGACATCCTGGACTCCTAATCGTTAAAATGAGTGGTCGTTTGTCAAATTCTGTGCAGTCATTTCCTCGTAATTTTTATTACCGGAAACGGGGTTATCAAATTGTATATAAGATGTATGACCAGAGATGGACCTATGTTAGTATATTTCTTCACAAACCTTAAATAAATAATCTGTCCACACAGATTATACTTACTTTTAAGCAAAACCTTTTATAGTCTCCAACAGGTTGGCATTAAACTGCCCATAACATTTTCCATCCCATTGCGTGAAAAGTAAAAAGTTCTTCTTTTAGCATTCCTTTATATTTTTAGTACCGCGTCTTACTACCTGTTCAGTTTATACGCATATGTACTAACTAAACTAATGAGCTGGGGTGACGAAGGTTGAATTTAGAGTAACTGTAGCCGCATTCGCACGTAGGGAGAGTGGAAAATAATTTAGTAAAACCACCCTCGGTACACCCGACCAGGATTAGAACCCCGATCTCCCTGTCATCGGCTGTCTAGTATATTGTGAGAGTGACGTCTTAGGTCTTGCGATCACCGAAGCAGGTAGCGAGTATTTTACTGGTTAGAGTAGTGCTTCTTGCACCGTACCCAATCCATGCCAAACCACTGGTACATCTTGTACAAAGACTTTATAAAGATTTAGAGGACAGAATAATTTGTTTTTATATTTCTTTATTGTGTGTGTTGCCGTCTACAATTCCATTTTATTGGATTAAGAAATTAGGAATTACAATTTATATTTAATAAACTGACAGAATACGTTTTATTGGTAAGTTTGATACAATATATTTGGTAAGTATTTTAAAATAATACTTGGACCTTATTTTAATATTAACTATCCATTTAAGTACGGTACTATATCTTTTCTATTGTTGACAAACTAGTCTTTTCAGGGAGTTTACCAGTCATTAATAGAGATATTAGCGTGGTAATTAAGAAAAGAATAAAGTTATAATAGCACCCAAATTTTCAAATTAAATTTGATATACATGAAATCTCCCTCAATAAGCCTCAGATAATATATTTAGTAATATGACTAGAATATTTTAGTGTATTAGTGTGTTTGTAAGAAACACTAACTAAAAAAATTAAATAACTAGTAAATTAACTACCATCTAAATTAACAAATCAACATAAACTTCATAATAATAAACTATCAAAATTAGTTGCCAAATTAAATACACTATCTAAAACAATGGTTTAGCTATTAATATTTTTTAGGATAATGCCTAAATAGCTCTTTACCAAATCAATATAAAACTTCATAATAATAAAATATATATCCTAGCTGCCATATTAACGGCACAATGATACTGCTATTGAATTGCCCACTGACTATAACAAACTTCATAAAACCAATCTGTCAAACTTAATCGCTTCATTAACACTAATTAAGATGGTTTTAAAGAATAAAATATATTAGATTAAAAACAAACATATCTTACAGTATATCTTTAACCAAAATAACAAATTCAGAACCATATATTAAAAAAAAGCCACACCCTGATAATAATCTTCACATTAGTATGATCATCAGACGCACGCCTTACTTTTAAACATACACTTCTCTATCAACAACCAAAACTTAACTTCATCCAAGCTAATCTAACTGACTCGCGGACTTGGGAAGTCTATAGTAATAATAATATTATAATAAGGTGTGACTTTCCCTTCTTTTTTTACTCCTAAGGAAGAAAAAAACACACCTAAGACTCCTGACGGAGACGCTGGCTTCATGGCGTCTCACGTACCACCTTCAAAGCCCCACGAATCTTGTCTCATACCAAAAACTTAGTCATCTCATCTCTGAAATTCTTAACAAGCACCAGAGAGATCCAAATCTCGTAGCTCGAGCTAACTCGCTCCCCCATACCCTCACCCTTCTCTTTTCTTCCCCGTGTATTATTATGTACTCGAGGTATAGGGGAAACCGGCTAGTGTCGGGACATGGAACTTGGGAGGGGGGGAGCGAAATCCTTTGCCAGAACCATACAACCTCCACCGCTTTATTTAACTAGATGATAATGCTATGCTCCCCGCGATCTTACCTTCGTCGCAGCAGTAGCGCTCGTGCCGGTCACACTGGGAAACTTTTTAATCCCGCAGGAAATAGGGCTAAGGGTGGGGAAAGGGGAGGGTGAACGGGGGTACTGTGGATTTTAAAGGTGGATGAGAAAAGGGTTGGCTAGAAAACCTCGCAAGAAACAAAAACAAAAGTGTTGCGGAGAGCAAATCTCGGTGTGAGGATGGTTGAGAGGGAGCCGGGATTGTGGATCAGAGGAAGAAGAACTTTATATAATATACCGACCACAGACCTGTTAAGTACAGTACAATTTTCATATGAACAACCTTATCTGACATAAAGTAAAGTTATTAGATCTAATTTCACGTATTCATACTCCAGCTCATGTACGCTAGCTCGGAGAGAGACACTTTACTAGATCTACTTTCACGTTTTCATACGTCAGGTTATGTGTTCTACAGCTGTCACTTTAGAGACATATATAATTATAAAATAACCCTAATCATGTATTAAAATGTTATCAATAAGATCGTAATAAATATGTTCGTGTTTTCTAAAAACTACGTTCCTTGAAAACTACATTTTAATATATAATATCCACGCCAGTGGATGATCAGTTTAAGATACTAAGCTCGCATTGAACTTGATCACTGTGCCCAGAGAGTTTGCGATTCAAATCATGTCCGGGTGCTTTAAGGGGTATTTTTACCAAATGATTGCTCACTCGCCCCCTTTGCAAATGTAGGTACACTCCACTAAGCCTGAAAGTTAGATAGCTTAGCTTCTTTGGTTCCACTATTGTGCAACTTATAAAATAGGGAAATAGTGCAATCATTCAATGTAATACATCTTTCAGGGTAAACGAAGAATAACTTCATTTGCGTGGAAAAAGAATGGGAGACCATTTAGGAAAAAAACATTTCAATTCAGACGGATGGGATTGGACATATGACCTTTTAGTCGCTGGTAAACCAGATCAAACCTAATGTAAACTCACATGGGACTACTTGAATCGTCATCATTCAAATAATGAACAAAGTCTAACAATTGATAAAGTTAAATAACATTTAGAAGTTTGCCACATTTCAAATATAAATATATGCGAAGAATAGCCAAATTTGCGTTACACAAAATATTGGAATGTATATAAATGATTTTAAATATACAACAACAAAAGCTAGGATAATATGGATAGTCAATATTTCCAGATTATTAAGATAGATAATTTTAATATATTTCAATTAACATTTCGTTAAGTTAGAACAGCAAACATTGAGAATTTACAAACATCTTTAAGAAACAAGCCCTTAAGTGGCGACACGAAACTGAAGTTACTTTTAGTTTGAAATTAGTATTAAATAAAGCCCATACTTAATAAACAAATATCAGCCTATCTCGACTATAACAATATTAAATTAAATAGTTAAAGTTCCATAATTCAAACTTCTACGAAAAACTAAAAAAATGTACAGAGTATTATAACTTTCACATAATCCATATTATTGGAAGTCGTCTCCTGACGATATAGAATAATAAACGCAGTCCGTCCATTATGGCGTCGAATTCAGAAGTACATTATAAATAAATATTACAGAGGCCTATCTTCGATGATGCCGAATTCAATAGTCTAGTTATTTCTTCCATACTTTCATATTATATAGTTGTCTACTGCGTAGATATGATAGAGTGGGAATTAGTCCAAACTAAGCCGGTGACGTCACATTTTGGAGGGTCACGCCATCTTCCTCACGTAGGCCATCATGCTTGTAGGTCGCTGATTGGTCATCCCGCTTCGCATAGACGGTACTCTGGTTTGTTGTCAAAAGTATTTTTAACTGCTTGGCTGCTGACGTCAGAGATTAGGTGATGGTTGCTCAAACCATCCGAAAGAGGGCAGCTATGTCCGCGTCCACTCTTCGCCAGGTGTGAAGAAAACCGCCCACCAGATATGTATAAGCCGGGCCGGTCTGAACATCAAGTGCTGATACATCAAGGCAAAGTTACCCCACTCCTCGATTTAGGACGTTTTGAAGTCTAGCCAGGTTACTAGGCTGTGCAAGCCAGTTTATCCAGAGGGTACGTATATGAACAGTTTACATTGTAGAGAGTTGATAGTGAGTTTATATTGAATGATATTGTTTGTGTATTGCTTGAGGTTACATGGATCTACAATAGTGAAGAATACTATTGTAGGCGATTTGAATAAATGTCAACGTTTCTTGGGGTGGGTATTATGAATCGGATGATAGTCTATGCAGCATCGGTTTGGGTGGGGCTTCGATTGTAAAATACAGCTCTGGTATTGTTATACAGACAAGACGAGACTTACACCCACTTCCATGTCCCCATCAGTGGGTAAAATATAGTCCAAATATACTTGCTTATATTCAATTACTTTTACCCATAGTTAAAATTAAAAATAAGTTCGGCTATATTCCGACACCTTAGCTCACTCGATGACGTGTCTGCCTTGTGAGCTAAGGGTTCCGGGTTCGATTTCAGCCATGTCCGGAAAAAAAAAATATTGTTGGTAATATTCGGGGCTTCCTCTTTCATAGTACTTGACTAACGGCTTTGGGACTGAGCTTTGTGTCCGAACTAGTCAAGTTAGTTTATAAGTCGTGTGCTGATATAATTAGTCAGTTTATAAAGCTCTTCCCCAATTAAATTATGTAAATGGCACTGGTGTGGTACAAGGACTAAAAGCAAATTTATTATAATATGCCATTAATAAAGGAGGTTGGAACTCAAATCCTGGCTGAGTGTATTAAGGGTGTTTTTTTCTAATTGTTTCCCATTTACCCTCGCGAGTGAGGCAATATTTCCTATGACCTCTACCTTCCTCGTCTCGACCCCAGTGGCGTAATTCACACACACACACACACACACACACACACACACACACACACACACACACACACACACACATATATATATATATATAATATAGTACAGACGCCATAGGATTGGTGGTAGGTAGCTAACAGCAGATATCAAACAGTTACCAGATCTACTTTAATAATGTTTTTCTTTTAAACGTTTTTATATATTTTGTTAGCTTTCAGTTACCACCACTCCTATGTTGAATGAACTCTACGTATAACCCGAATGGTTAGCAAGACATGGTGGTAAATACACACCAGAGTTGTAATGAGTTTGTGAAACCTGTGCTTCTCTAGCATCTCATGATCATGTACAAACTATTTATGACAATATAGAATAAGCGTGTTTTAAAAACTCCCATCATCCTACACATTACGAGTCACCCTATTGCTTACCCCCTCCCCACTCTTTACCCCCAGTATGGGGAAGTTGTGAGAGGATGGAAAGAGGGGTTCCCAATAGGCCCAGGAGGCCTCTTATCGGTGGGCCATATCGAGATGTTACACGGATATTGCAAACTTTCTAGAGAGCTCTCTTTGCTGTTCCTCTTGCGAGCTTTTTCTTATTTCCTTGGGCTGCTTGCTGCTGATATTTTCCTTCCTTTCGGCTCTTCAACCAGGTTCAAAATAGGGGAAGGGGGATGGGTTCGAGGAGTACGACATATTAAAACGTTTTCTTGAATTGATTAAAGAGGAAATAGTAATACTTATAGATGTATGTGGTTCAACCCTCTAAGTACAGTCATTGGCAAGAGTTTGATTTCATTAAAATATCAGGATATTAATTTTATAGCCATCACGCTTCGGTGGTCGAATACTCAAAGGCGTCTATATCACAATTGACTGGGACTGCCGTTGACGGGGAGATTGAAATCCGTTTGGGTGTACTTTTTTTTCTTAAATGATTTTCCACCTTCCTTCCACGCAAATGCGGGTATACTTCTTATAAGTTCAACCATCAATCCATTTTAATGGATTAAGAAATTAGGAATTACAATTTATAATTAATAAACTGACGGAATAAGTTTTATTGGTAAGTTTGATACAATATATTTTGTAAATACATAAAAAAAATACTTGGACCTTATTTTAATATTAACTATCCTATAAGTAAACACTCACACTCACACTTTGGCGTATTTATTACATATGTGTATAACCTGAACGGGTAGTAAGATGGGTGGATAATATGTATATAATAATTACCATCAGTCATGAGGTGGTTTCCCAACATTTCTCGTAAAGCGATGATTGACATTCTTGCAATATGAGCTGTATCTCTGTCCTGCTGAAACCACGTGGACTCAAATCACTGGATAATTCTCTAGTTCATTGCTAAGAAATGTTTAAACCATGTTGACGTACCGTTCTGAAGTTACAGTCACCGCGCGGTCGTTGTCATCCTAAAAAAAAATACTGCCCAATTATTGCTTCCGATACCGAAAGCTATGTTTGTTAACATAATCATTTAGATGAAATGGGGCTTCGTCAGACATTCAAATATTTTCCAGGAGACTCTAGTTTTCCTTACATTTTGCTAAAAATTCTTCAGAAAAAACAAACTCTCCTATTGATATCACAGGCTTTTAAATCCTTGACTACCTGAATCTTGTACGGATGTAACTTGAGATAGGAGAACAATATTCTGGCCAAAGTGTCACGAGACAAATCTAATGACACTGCATGTTGTCGTGCAGAACGCTGTGGACTCCGCAAGATCGCTTCTTTCTCAATACTGAACCTGTTGTTTCAAAGTCTGAAACCCATGTCTTTACAACGTGAGATGACGGAACCGGATCATGATGCCGAAGTTGAAAGTGACGCTGAAATTATCGTAGCGCACCTTCATAACAATAAGTGTTTTTGTAAAATGCTTTTACTGCAAACGCTCGATTGCACAACCGACCACTGCTCTATGGTAACTAAATGTAATTGACTGGGGGACATAATTATGTCATCACAATCATGCAAACTGAAACTACTATTATATTATTTACCCCTATATAGACGATTGAGTGACTTGAGGGAAAGATTTTATGTGGGCAAGATGTAGAAGTTTTAGTTGTACACGAGTTTCGGTTGTAAACAATTTATTGAAAATATCATTTTGGCAAAGAAATCTGTCAATTACACTTGGATATGGTGATAGAACCTTGACCTGCTTCAGTGGCCGCATGGACTAAGGCGTCACTCTCATGTTAGACTAAACTTCCGATGACAGGGAGCGTGTGGTTTGAATCCCAGTCAGGCTAAAAAAAAATTTACACTCTCCCTCCACCCAAATGAGAGACACTTCCACTAAATTCAACCTTCCTTATCCCTAACTCATAAGCGTGACTAATAAATGCGTATTACCTGAGCAGGTATTTAGAAACGATAAAAAATATAGAATCCTGGAACTTTGGCTCCATCTCAACATGACTTTCTCCGCCACCAAAATTAAGAAAAATACTAAAAAAAAAGTAATTCACAATAAAACAGTAAAAAAATAAAATAAAAGAAGGTAGGGTTGAAGGAAACTGAAACCCGAATAGAAATGTCATAGATGCAGATTTCATTCATAAACGTCTGGTGGTCGTATAGCAAATGAGGGAAAGGAAATTTGCATTTTCATTTTCATGTAAACTGAGGGGATCCCTCCCCCTCCCGACTTGTGAGTCGAAAGTTGACGCCATCCGGTTCCTTCTAGAGAGTTTCCCACTGCTTTTCTGATTCCGCTAGGTGCAACCCCCACTCTCCCCCCGGTCGAAGGCCAATAAGAGAATAATTATTATTAATGCAGAACTGGATTTATGTTGCTAATTCAGTCATTGTCTAACAATTTCTCCACTTCTATTGTTGTAGGAAGCAAGAAATATGAAACTGTAGAGACTCAAGTAAGTGTATATGCCTACCAAGCTATTTAAGGGTCCCAGGTTCAATTTTGGACGTGGTTAAATTAATAACCTGGGGGATGGGTGTTGGGTCTATTTTAGGTTTAAGTATAGCTCTTCGCGCCGATGTAATCGATCGGTTTATAATCTGTACGTTATATATCTTAAGGGCAGCCACACACGACATACAGTCGGCGGCAAGACACCGCAAACGACTGGCAGTTTGTCAAAAGTCTGAGGTCGTCAACTATCGGGCGCACACACAACCGATAGCCGTCAGTTTGTTAGTGGCTGTGTTTAGATGCGTACCATGGGAGATTAAGTTTGGATACATTTCAAAAAATTAAGGTGTTGGGCAATATTGATAAAAAAAATCGCAAATTAAGTTAGATCCGAAGTATTGGGTTCACCCTTCAAACAGTCGACGATTATTAAAAGGGCGGTTTCATATTTTGTACTTCCAATTTATTTGTAGTTTGTGTGCGCGTCCACGCTTGAATACGGGATTACCATTCCAACGCCGACAGGCAACCAACAATCACGTTTGTGTGAAGTTGGTTGAATAATGTTACATATTTTTCACAGGTTTGTCTTTTTAGTGTGTCATTCGTAGAGCCCCTTTGGATCTACAGTATAGTGAAAATGGATCTACAATATAATGAAAATTTCGACCTATCAAATTATCTGCCACCGACTGTCTGTGCGGTCGCGTTACACAAGGAGCACTGAGAAGCGCTGCAGACGTTTAAAAATACTAGATTATTTATGAAGAGGTTTGATAGCTTTCCTTTCTCTAGACCCCTCCGAGAGAAATTATTGTGATTGTCAATAAATCGAACTCAAGGTTTTGATAAATGTCTACGTTTCATGGCACCCTGAAACAAAAAAAGTGGTTTTCTCAATGCCGTTTCTCAGTGTGTACCTCGGGCTGAAGCCGAAACTATTTTATCGATTGGGCTGAAACAATATCTGGGGTTTTCAAAAAGTCTCGCTGAGGGATTTTTGGAATGAGATATAATTCCCTAATTTTAAGGTTAGCTAACAAATTGGCGAAAAGAGAGGGGAAAAAAAAATCGATTTTCTCGTGATTTTTTTCTAACCATTTTGATTACATTTTATATCCAGAAACTGCTTATCATTATAAATAAGATAGAAATTTTCATTTTCTCTTAAAAATGACTTTGATGGTAGTTTACATCGGGTATATTTTCCGATTTTCATAATTTTTCAACAACTATTGCAGATACGAAATAACTTATCATTGTAAAGTTGTAGTACTATTAAAGATAAACCTTTTTCTTTGAAATATGTTTTTATAAAATCAATAATTTCTGTGCTATAAGTAAATATTATATATACTTTTTAATTCAAGTCTTTGAAAATTAATTTGATTCTTATGCTCTTTGGTGGACAAAGAGGTTTCTCTTGTCTCAATTTTTCTGTAACATTGTTTCTATTTTCTAATGCCCATAGACATAAAATTTGCAAGAGTGTATATTACATCACTTACGATCTTTGGTTTAATATTTCTACAACAATATATAGACCTATTATTAATTTTCATTTCACAATTCTTACGAGTTTTTGTTTGGTAAATCTTCAGTAGTCAAGAGGTCTAAGGTTTCATTCACGTGTTAGACTGGCCTATTTAATGGGGGGAGGGAGGTGACCGCGGTTCAAATCTTGGTTGAGTCTACTGTGGGTGGTTTTCACTAAATTGTGTATCATTCTTATTACATATATATGAGGGTAAATTATCTCTAAAATGTATCTTTTCTCATCCCTACCACAGTATAGTAAAATTATCATATATGCTTATAATCTGAACAAATAGTAGGACGTGGTGAAAAAAAGATTTTCCAATCATCCTCCACGCAAATGCGGCTACACTTAATATAAATTCAACTTTCCTCGTCCTAAGCACGTTAGTGTAGTTATTACATATGCTTATATCCCGAACAATTAGTGAGCGCGAAAAAACACTTTTGTATTTTGTATTTTTTTTTACCAAGATACCACTGTACATATTCAAGTATCTGAGTACTCTACTCTGCTTCTTCTGCCCAACACGTCCTCTCTCATCCAATACGGAACATCGGACCGCTTTGTGAACAACAGAAGGGTGCGCTATACCGATAACCGTCAAACGGGGGAGAGCCATTCTCAAACTCCTTTCAAGACCATCATGAGGATGATGGGGCAAGAGAAGACAATGACGAGAGTTGAATGGGGCACCCTAACTCCACACCGTAATACAGTCACGCGAGGTAGACGTTGTTATTATCGTCAAATGGTGGGAGATAGTGGAACAACGTGTAAGGCGTAGAATATGTGAAGGGTCAGCGCGTAGTTTGTCTTACGAGAGCTCATTAGTGTTTGAATACCACCCTGAGACTCTAATACCTGGAGGGTATGTGCTTAGTGCTTAGCTCAACATATATAATATTATAGTGACCCGAAAATGTGAGAACATGGACTAAAAGTCAGGTCCATTTAGTTTCATTTGTTTTCTTTAGCACTGCGTCTTACTACCCGTTCAGGTTTTACCCCTATGTTAATTACACTAATGGGTTAGGGATTAGGAAGGCTTAATTTATAGGAAATTCACCGGCATTTGTGTGGTGGAAGAGTGGAAAACCACCCTCAGTGAACCCGACCGGAATCGAACCCCGATCTCCCCGTCTTCGGCAGTCTAATCCAACATGAGAGGAGTGCGTTAGACCATGCGGCCACCGAAGCGGGTTTTAATCTTGATTGAAAGATATCATATGCTGAAAATTGAAAAATGACACCTGGACACGGGAATCGAACCCGTGTCCAGGTGTCATTTTTCAATTTTCAGAATATGATAACTAAATGGTGTTATCTTCACTAAAATGCATAAATGATAGCTTTGGCTATTTGATTCATTAATTGAAAGAGGCGGGAATATGAGGGTTTGAATCCTAGCAAGCTCTACTAAGATTGTTTATTTTTCCCAAAATGATTTACCCCTCTTTTTTGACAAAATGTGTTCACAATTGAAGGGTACAGAGGAAAAAGGTGGAAAGTCCAATTTAAACTCAAATTGTTAGACACTCATTAGATTTTTCTAATACACTTTGGACCATGATTAAAGGAGCTCTCTTGCTATAAGCTATTTAAATTAGTTTAAAAAGTATTTTATCAGGTATTAATGGGGGTTGAGATATAAAAGTTGTTGTTCTGAAAAATGTGTGTAGTGTGACTTCACCAACTTTTTATCTAGTACGCTTCTTTCTCTATGAAATTATATCTTCCTCATCCTTAGCCCGTTAATGTAACTATATGAATAGCCCGCACAATTAATAAAATCCGGTACAAAATAAAATAAGCAGACTAATATTAAACCATAGAAATTATATATATTTGATATCCCTGACTACTACTCTTTCGGGCTATCCACATTTAACTACATTAATGGGGTAGCTAAAAGGAATAAATTTATTTATATTTAATTACTTTAAACATTATTTATTCACTTTTTTTAGTCTAAAGATTCTTAGGCTATTTGTAGTCAGTAACTATTTAAGGCTGTATTTTAAGTTTAGTTTCGAGAGAAAACCAATCTCCCATTCGACCTGAACTGCTTGCTCTTCTCGTAAACCGGGGGAGTAGTTGTTTAGTTTAGTTTATAATGGCTCACAAATCCAGGACGGATAACACACGGCATTATGATAAAGGACTTTAATAAATAAGTAAAGAATTTGTGGGGAAAAAATGAACCAAAATATGCGTTAGAAAACTGAAAAACTCTATTATCCACACCATTATTATTATTATTATTATTGATGTGTTATGACCCAAGCTGGACCTGACATGCGTGGATTCAAACCCAGCAGAGGTTGAAGAATTTTTCTTGAGCGATAAAAACCCGTAGCCCGACTTCCTTCGGGGAGGAAGTAAAGCCGTTGGTCCTATGTCGATTGTGGTATGTTAAAGGACCTTGAAAGGTATGTGAAAATACCTTTCCGGCCAATTTAGAAAGCCCTTTAGCACTCGCTCTTAGAAATTTAGTGTGGAACCCAACGGGGATTCACCACACTTTCCGAAATCTCCAAGTACATTGGATTTCTACCAGATGTTGCGGCCGGCACTAACCAGCCGAAGGGCCGAGTGCGCGTCCATCTCCGGATGGGTAGACATCACATCAAACAAACCTTCTGGTTGTTTACTTAAGAATAATAAGATGGATCCGAGCCGGAGAGCATATGGTCCCAATGTAAAAAAAAAATTGGCCAGGTTTTCCGGTGAGAGGAGGTCGGGGTTCGAACACTAATCGGGCTTACCAGGGTTGATTTGTCCTTGAATGTATTCCTACTCTCACTCCAAGAAAATTCGGGTACATTTTCTTTAAATAATAGCTTTCTAATTTCTGCAACATTAGCGTAATTAATATTATATAGGATGCACCGTTACATGTGGGACCCAGTTCAGCAGTGAACAGGACACACAAAAACCATGGAAAGAGTTCATGTTAGTATATGTTCCATTTTACCTTGTTTCCGAGTTACAGCCAAATGATTCCACCAAACTGTTTGTAGACCATACTCGATATCGCTCGACCTGTCGACTAGGTATGCTTTATGAGCTATTTCTGGTTATTACACACATCAGGTATTTTGAAAGAGTGCTGCATTTTATGACACAACTTATGGCCTGTATTGAAGCCTTGAGGGATTTCACACAATATGGTTTATGTCGTATTAGTGTTTATCGTACGACTACTAGTTGAATTTTGTCGGTAAAAATGACATAATTTGCCTATGAATAGTCTTATCTAAAAAACATTCCTTCATCGAGGATGGATCGACATTTTATCATTAGTCTAATTTTGTTTACAAGCAGCTTTGGTGACAATGCAAGCGTTTACATTGCAATATTAATTTTTAAGCTAAGAGCAATACGTGAGGTGCACGTGGAACAAACAAATGACGGGCAGGCTGCACGTGTTTCCAACGCTGATGAAATACTTTTGAAAAAAAAAAATGAATTAAAGTTTAGAAGTGCTTGCGCACCGACAAAATCATTCAGAGGACCTAATAAAACTTAACCAAATTTGTTAAGTTTTTAACTCGAGGTCTATTCAAGAACTTTTATATTTCAGGTAGAACACCTTCAAAATTTTAGGGTCGTATTATGTGTGAGGCCCTACTATATTCGATCCAATAAGGTATTTAGTTATCATATTACTTCAGTAAAGAAATCAGTATATCGTTGTCAACTTCACTCGCCATTATTATTTTGACTATCTAGCATTGAGTTATTACGATAATAAGAAAAGATGCTGCCAGACAACTGTTTCGTGGGTTCATGTGAAAGGTTCCATTCCTTCTAACAGTCCACTACAAGTCATCCGACCAAACCGCCGGACACATCAATAGGATATTTTAGTGAGGACATCCAACGACTACACGAGTCGGGCTGACTTTTGATCGGACGACCAAACATTCAGATCGTGTGAAATATGCCATAACACCTAATGTATTAATAGACACACGACAAAAGCTCGTACAACAGAAACAGTTTCGTGTGACAAGGCACTAAGGATTTTATTGCATTTTTTCTTTGTTATTGTGTCTCCTCCTGTTAATTACGGAAGGGAGTTCCACATGTTACGTTAAATCCGGTATAGATGTGTATAGCCTGGAAGGGTTATTAAGATGCATTAATAGAAAATAAAAATAATCTATATTAATACAAATCTAATGTGTCTATACATACGTATGTACTCTTATATCTGTCCAGCGAATGTTTAGTACTTCTCAAACTTGAAAACTAACGAAAAACTTAATAGTTATTATTCGTCGACATGTTATTTGCCTTTAAAAAGCAAGGAAAACCTGGAATATAGATTCCAATATCATATCCGAAGATAAATGGCAGATTATAATACAGCGACCTGGGTTTAGGATTTGGTTGATTTGTATTAATATTAGTTAACAATTAGTGTTTCTTTGGTCAGTGAAAATTTTACAGTTAACGTTAAACATAATTAGTTGAGCTTAAATTTACATAGATATGTATTAATACAAACCGATTACTACTCTGATTAATAGAAAGCTAACACTGTAGAGTAACAAATGATATAGCCTTATAAATAAAACTAAAGTTTGTTTGTTAATTTATGTATGTATATGACATATTCATCCTAGAATTCCAAAACTTTACAAGATATATTTCAATTCTTTTTAAAGCACCACATTTTACTACCCTTTCGGTTTGTACGTCTCTATAATATAGTTACTATGTGTTGGGGCTATGGAAGGTTGAATTTAAGAGTAAGTATACCCGCATTTTCTTGGAGGGATAGTGGAAACAATTTAGGAATATCCGTCCTCAGTACATTATTATTAGCACTGCGTCTTACTAACCGTTCGGGCTATACGCACTTATGCTAATGGAAAATGGTAGAGTGATTGTGAGATGAAATGGAGGACCTACAGTTTAACGTGGGATCCGAACCACGGTGGAGACCTGGCATTCCCCACATTCACAAGCTCTCCTTAGTACACTCGACTGAGATTCGAGCCCCAATTTCCCCGTCATCGGCAGTCCAGTCTGTTACGAGTGTGATACCTTAGACCATGCGGCCAACGATGCAGGCTATTTAAAATTTAAATCCGAATATAAAATACAAAAAATACACACAATCAGATATTTATGGATCACATTAAGAAGCAAAAAGTTTTTTTTTTTTGCAATTGTATATTTTGACGTCTGACTAAAATTAATATTGATAGATTTTTATTATGTTTTAAATGTTTTTGATCATAGATATAATAGAATATATTTTGTATTAATTCAGTCTAGACCCAAATAAATTGAAGCTTATTTGGATGCTGCAGGCGACAGACATAATGATACTGCATTTGTTTGCAAGAATGAAAGCGTGATTGACCGTATTTCGATTTGCTTCAGAACTTAACTGCCCAACTTAACATTCATTTCCAAATAGAAGGTTTTGTTTCGTTAGATTAGCCTGTATTAACATCTGCCTGTCATAGATAGGTTTTAAAACTAATATTGTGTAACTAATTCAACGGTTTACTATATTATTACTATGGTAGAATGTTCATTATTGATGTACATTACTTAGATTTTTGCCTCAGATTTATTAATAGATTAAGAATTTTCTTCAAAGTGTAAAACTAAACGAATTTAGTTTATTTCTACAGAGAAACAGGACACAACAAAATTTGGGATTGAAATCCAAGGTGTTTCAACACAATAATACAACTCCACCGAAACTGTGTTCATTTGGGGCCTGCGGTGATAATAATTATCTAACTCTGAGACATTTATTTAAATTAATATGTTAAGCAGGTCTTTCACGACACAGTAAATATCAAGGTCTCTACCAACTTAAATGGCATGAATGAAATCATCTCGAGGAAATTTGTAACCGAACATTAGCTGCATGCTTTCCCTTCAACAAGCGCACGGATGTTTAAAGACAAGAGGAGGGTGGGAGGGGGGATGAAGGAAATTAAGGGGGTTAGTAGTGGGGGTAAGGGATAAGGGAGTTGGATATTAACTATTCTCCCTTCTTTACTCCCCAAATCCCTTACAGAAATACATATCCCAGGTCCGCCATGGTCGAAGATCACGCTGGTACATTCTAAGGCTATTCAGGACCTTAGTAACCTATGGGAGAGAAGGCCGGGGGAGAGGTGAGGGTTGGAAGAATTGCTTCCAACCCCTTCTTCTCAACACCACAATGTCTCCATTCCCGTTCAATGTTCTTATTATTAATGAATCGGCCCTCCTTTTAGAGGCAAAGGCGCAAGCATGTACGAAGCATTGGCTTCGTATTTCCCCTCTTTACCTCAACCTCACCCCCTTCTGCCCCTGTAGTTTTTACCCCTCCCTCCCTTAGCTTGAATCTTACCCCAAACTATGCCCGGTATGTTAGATTTTGAACGTGAGTTCCCTCGTATCATCCCTTCACGCGCCTTCTTCTTCGCTCGATGAAAAGTGTGTAGATGGGCTTTGAAAGACAATGGACGAAATGGCTTTTCTTCCCTGGCTGTATTAGTAGAGAGCCTTTCCCGTGAATATAGGCGCGGTTTTTTTTACAAGCTAGGAAGGTTTGTAGCCTACATTACGATCCAAACAAGAAACCCTTAGGACATAATCGTCGTTTCTTCTTCACGAGGTGATCAAGAGAACATCTTTCAAGGGAAGCGATGGCTCGGAGAGAGGAACACATTATTTGATTGACATTACAATAGACTCAAAACGGCAAATAATTTGGTGGTTGTTGTTGGAAAGTGTGGTTGTAAAACATGATTTAGTGATGGATGTTAAAAAAAAGTACAACGAAAATATAATGTCAAAACTAAAATTATAAATATTATTTTTGTAGCTTTTTTCTACCGATGAATGTTTGATACTCAGTAACAAATAGTGCTATATTTGATAAATTTTACCAAACCATTGAAACAACTTATTTTAGAGATACCGGGATTTATGGTTGCATGGTTTATAATGTCGCTTTTGCATTATACTGGATTTCCGATGATTAAGATATCGGGACCCGCCTCGGTGGCGTAGTTGGCTAACGCGCTAGTCGTGTTGAGCTCAACCGCTGAGGACGGGGAGATCGAGGTTCGAATCTCGGTCGGGTGAACTGGGGGTGGTTTT
>CABFOW010001174.1:151727-164193 GCA_902141385.1 Timema californicum | reverse complement strand
AAATGGAGGACCTACAGTTTAACGTGGAATCCGAACCACGGTGGAGGCCTGGCATTCCCCACATTCACAAGATGTCTTGTCAGAGGTGAAGGAAGGGTTTGGTAATCAGATAAATCTTTGCCGGGACCGAGGATTGAACCCCGGCCGCCAGCACAGAAGTTTAACACCTTACCCCTAGACCGCCTGGTCACCCTATTTAAAGCTATAGCATCAAAATTTGGTATTTCGAACGTTAGTGCATTGCCACGATCAAATTTAATCTTCCAAATCGAAATAACGTTCCAAACTAATATAATTCGTAATGAAACGTGGTTAGTATTCAAGGTTATCCAATTATTGATGTGTATGTTGATATTATCCGGATAAGGTTGATATACGTTATATTTCTAGCTTTATCCAATGCACTTGGATTATATCAACATCTCCCGGATAATCTTGACACTATCCACTCGTAACATATATATATATATATATATATATATATATTACAGTTTTGGTGAAATATGTTTTATAGTTTTGGTAATATATACTACAGATTTTTTAATATAATCTATTTGATAAATATGACAAAGTACATGACTATTGAAAATTAATTATTTGGTTCACAGCTCAGTTCTTTGCGAATATTACATGATATATAGTATATAAAATATACTTAACGTAATATATTATATATCTACTAATTTATAGTAAATACTATATATAATGTAAATATGCTGTATTAAATTATATACAATATTATATAAAATTCTACTCTTTTACTTTGGCATACATAATATATATTAATTTATATAGAAATATAATATATATGTACTATATGATATATTTATAAAACTATATATAGTAATTTTATCCTAGCCTAATCAATTCATGATCTTATAAACTTATCTAAAAATTTCTGGGAAGCTATTTGCGTACCTTTCAAATAAAAATTTGATTTTAGTATTTTAAAACCGACAGAATATATCATTTAAGGCAACATTTAGATGAGGGTGGACACCAGGGCCTGTAAGTAGGAGGATAAAAAATGGACAACCACTCAAGGATCGAATACCAATCAGTGCCAAACACATCTACTGCACCAAGGAGGACCTTTATTGAAAGAAGCGCATTTGAACCCTTTGGGAACCTTTGAATAGTACCATTGTTCGTATACACAACTATCAGTAGCCCCATGGCTTCTTTGGTGCTGACTGACAGCTTTAAATAGTTACCAGACCAAATTACGTATCCCTACGCCGAACCAGATGATCTGCAAAAACATGTGTTTAGCAGCTGTCACTTATGACGGTCAAAATTTAGGTGTATACATAAATGTTGACTGTCAGAAGTCAGCTGTGAGCTGTCAGTCAGCACCAAAGAAGCCACGGGGCTACTGTATCCATACCATGATTTTGTTTGGAAGAACATTTCGAAACATTCAAACATATTTCTTTGCGGCCAATATTGATGATATTTAACTAAATTGTTTGTATTATTTTATAGGTAATTTTAATAACTATCATAAGTGACGACTGAAGATAACATAACTTGGTGTATGAATATACTAAAATTGTTTTAGTAGCTTTACTAACTACAATATATAATATAGAAATAAGGGTCCCGGGTTCGATTCCTGGCATGGCTGAACATTTTTATCATTTGTGAAATGTGGGTTTACACTTTTACAGTGATGAGTTAACGACCAGGGGGCTGGATGTTGTGTTTGTTCTATATCTAAGTTAATTTATGAGTTGTGTGCTGATATAATCAGTCTAATCAGAAAGTGCACGCAAAACAACTCAAGTAAATAAAAAAACTACAATATACTGTTATTCTAAACAAAATCATACTATACTACCAAACTCATTCCAACAAAGTCCACCTTACTAGACTATTATCGGGTGACCTAGTGGTCAAACCCTTCCTTCACCTCTGACAAGACTTCTTGTGAATGTGGAGAATGCCAGGCCTCCACCGTGGTTCGGATTCCACGTTAAACTGTAGGTCCTCCATCTCATCTCACAATCACCCTACCATTACACATTAGCGTAAGTGCGTATAACCCGAACGGGTAGTAAGACGCGGTGCTAATAATAATAATAATAATAATAATAATAATAATAATAATAATAATAATAATAATAATAATAATAAAATATTTTCGCGACTCACCTAATATGTAATATATCTGTATAATATATCTCCATCCCGTCGAAAAAGACAAAACTTTCGTTCAAAGCACGAAAAGACAGTTATAGATAACCCTAATGTGAAAGTGGAATAATCATAAAACAAATCTTTATTTTTTTAGTATTCAATAAAAACTACTTTTTTAATGAATGTGTGGCAAAAAGAATTAAACGAGGATGAAAGAGTTTTAAATTGTAATGACGGAGCGTGGGCACTGCGCCGTCTGACGGGGGAGTGTGTCCGGTGCACAGAGTAACTAATAATAGACACAGGTGAGATTATGGGACTTACTGTTTAATAAAACACTGCATTTTCAAGTACCTAGTTGTTCATTTTAAATATTTCCGTGATTTTTTTTTCTTTAAAGTAGTAACATGTGTTCGTTATACTTTTACGGCAGGCAAAAACTATTAATTTATTTTTGTATACCTGACCGGTTCGTTCCGTAACCCACCAAAACATCGCCCATGACCCACCTGTGGGTCGCGACCCAAAGTTTGGGAAGCACTGCTCTAGAATATATTTGGATGTGGTTTTGAATAGTATCATATTCAATAATATAAAAGGGGAGACAATTTATTTCAGGGGTGGGAAACTCTTCTAAAATGGGGGGAGAGACAATATTAACCCTACCCCCACGGACCTGTGGGCCTACTAATGTGTCGGGCATGTGTAATACTGTGTAAAATATGAACTATTTCAAGAATATTTCTCCAGGAGTGTGAACTTGAAAAGGTTGGTAGAGATGTGATATCATTGCTAAGTTGAGTCTGTGCGCTGTTATCACACATGAGTACTCTCTTGTATGTACTTCGCATGTTAACTCTTGCTTGCACAGTATTTACACACGTTCACACACGAGAATACACTGACACGTGTATGTACACTCTCGACGCGAATATAAAATCAAGGGCAACGAATGCGATATAGAATTCACTGCTAAAAACCAGTGTTACAAATTTAATCTGGTCGCCATATCGACGTGAAGATGTTATGTTGAGGATGCAGGAAACGCGAGAAAAGATCAGTCAGTGTTTTAGATGTTTTTATAGAAAAACCTTTTCAGTCAAAATAAATCAAATAAAAATATTATTATTATTATTATTATTAGCACCGCGTCTTACTACCCGTTCGGGTTATACGCACTTACGCTAGTGTGTAATGGTAGGGTGATTGTGAGATGAAATGGAGGACCTACAGTTTAACGTGGAATCCGAACCACGGTGGAGGCCTGGCATTCCCCACATTCAGAAGATGTCTTGTCAGAGGTGAAGGAAGGGTTTGGTAATCAGATAAATCTGAGCCGGGACCGAGGATTGAACCTCGGCCGCCAGCACAGAAGTCTGACACCTTACCCCTAGACCGCCAGGTCTCCCAATCAAATATCGCTTCTATACAGACATAAAGTCAAGCGAGGCCTGGAATATCATGACAACTTATTCTCGTCATTTAAAAAGTTTGTAATCTAAAGTTACTATGTTCATGACAGATATTTAACAACTGATGATATCACCATATGAAGATAATTAAACTCTATGTTTGTATAGAAGCAATACTCAAATCTATTTTGAAAAAAGATGAAAAAAATATTTACTATAAAACCTGCAAAAACCCTTACCTTTTCTCGCGTTCCCTGTATCCCCACCTTAAATCTATCATATAAATATTTTTTATATTATACAGATATATAAATTAGTTTGAATATAAGTCAATATAACCATCTTACAGATGTCAAAACTGCCACCATCTGTAAAAAAAATACACAGCTAACCTATTGAGAACATGAATTAGCTTATGCATTCATAAATTTGGATTTCGCCCATTTTTTTGGGTTGTTTGGTAAGTTTCTTTACACGGAAATCAAACCATATCGTAAAATATACTATTTTATATCTATAAAGTTATTAATCCATTCAAAAAATTTGAGTCCAAGATTGAAACATTTCCACAGCATTTTATTTTTTAACCACACGTATGCTTTTTAGTGCGAAGTAATAACATTTAAACGCTGAGGTAGTTTTAGTCGGTCAAGCTACAGCTGCGCTGATTTCAGTTTAGTGCTAGTGGTAAGACTTCTGTGTTTAATATGTATATAATAATATAGTGTCATTGTAACCCGAGCTCTAAAATTAGAGGGGTTCAAATACACGAAAAGAAAATATAATCTAATGTTATATAAAAAAGGATAAATAAACAAATAGGAGTGAGCAGTGTGAATTACTGTTTTGTCAATGCTGGGTACATAATACGTCCTCAGTGCATGCAACTATATCCTAGATGCGGAAAAGACTTCGGTCCTCCTTCAAAGATAGATAGATATTATATGGACAGGATAAAGTTAAAAGCTTAAAAAAAAAAGTGCCTGGATAGAATACTTTCCTAAACCTAGGGATAACTTGGCTTAAATATAATAGTAAAAGATTGCAAGTTATAAATATCAAGTTTATTAAATGTATGCCAAATTTTAATAACATGCATATATTTAAAAGAAATGTAAGTTTGCTCCATATAGATACAATAACAGCAATGACCTTGAATATGCGCAACTATAAACATCGATATTTCCCAAAAGGAAATTATTTCATACAAGTTTAAATGTTTTATTAAATACCATAGAAATATTACGCAAAACAAAGTTAATTCAATGTCTATGAATACAAAACATAATGCATAGCATTAATAAATTTTAATATTACTATATATAATATTATAGATAATTTCTCCACTATAAAACATAACTGATATAAATATGAAATATACTCCTCAAGTTAAGTAATTTAAAGTTAATTCAATTATATAAATACCAAGCCTACCGCATAACATTATCAATTTTAAATAATATGATACAACATTATTAATGAATTCGCCCAAAATAAATCCTTAATAAATCAATTGTGAAACACAAATCACAAGTTAAATAGTTTAAATTTAATTCCATATTTATAAATACCAAGTACAACGCATAATATTACAAAAATTTGAATGTTCTGACATAATGTTATTAACGAACTCTCCCAAGTAAATATTAATAAATTAATTGTGAAACACAACTCACAAATTAAATAGTATAGAGTTAAATCAATGTTCTGAAAAGAACGAAGAATCATATTAGACTTCAATAATTTATATTTAAAAAAAAAGAATGGCCGAAAGAGAATATTGAATAGTTACGAGATATTATTACGCCGAAAGCGAATTTCTCCTTACATTTTATATAAGTCCTTGAAGTCTCTGCTTCGTCTTACTACTTCCACGCCTGGTCCAATAGTGCAGGCTATCTTCATGGACGGTCTTTTATATGGCGCACAAAACTCGTAGAGCAGGAGAGACGGGATCAAAAGTGTGGGGATCACAGAGTTTAACACAAAGGAAGGGGGGATGTGCGTGACACTGGAAACATCTATTTTCTTCTGGAAACGTCTGGCTGTTGCTGGCCTCTTCTACTCTTGTCATTGTCTTTGGGCGGCATTGAGCATGGTGGCGGTCTCTAGCGGGCGAGGTTGATTCTTGGCTCGGTGCTAGCAGTTGTTCGCGGGCAGTTAATGTGGCCAGGCGTGTTGTTATTAGTGGTGCATCGCCTGGGCGGTGAGATTGGGTAAATGTAGTTGTTGTTGACTTGCCCATTTTTATTTGACTTGTAGCTAAAATTGCTACATAATGTTAGATAGTTCAAACCTTTTTTTGAACATTTCATTCACATATATTACGGCAATGTAAACCGAAACTAGCTATAAAAGTAAAATGGCATGAATAAAATGAATAGACAGTGATGCCATTAGATTTCAAGTTTGCATTCTTCACCCTTTCAAGGTCGCATTTCAGCGAGTGATACTTATAAAAATTGACAATGGATATTAACATATTACAATACTGGTTCTTTAGTGACTTGAAACACTATTTTCACTCCAGCTTTTAAAATAAATAAATAAATATTTCAACTAAATCATGTTATCTTAGAATTATTTCTGTGTACCAACTACGGTACTTTATTACTTTCAGATAAAGCTAATTCTGTACCGATCAAACTATAGCTAAGGTAAATTTTTCTGTTCAGAAAAAGTTATTTCTATACAGATTCGGCTATAGCTATTGTACGTTCTTTTTTGAGAGTGAGTTAATTCTGTGGTACTGTCTTATTTTCAGAAGAATCTATTTACATACCAATCCAACAATAACTATGGTAGGCCAACTTTCTTATTTTTAGATAAAGTTAGTTCTATACTAATCTGACTATATTATAACGATACTTTTTTACATTCAATTAAAGTGAACTCAATACCCACCAATATGACTATAGCTATGGTATTTATTACTTACTCTTAAACTTATTTCTATATTAATCAAACTTTAAGTATCGTAATTTCTTACCCTCTAATTAAGATATTTATATACCAATACGACTATAGGTATTGTACGTTTAACTTTTAGAAAAAGTTATTTCTATACCAATTCGACTATATATATTTTACTTTCTTACTTGCAGATAAAGTTATTTCTTTACCAATCAGAATATAATTATGTCACTTTATTACATTCATAAAAGTTTATTTCTATACTGGTCTGACTATAATATTAAATTACATGTTTCTCTATTTCTCTCCGATAGATCTTGGTAATGTGAGAAGAACGAATTATTAATATTCGCCCAACACTTCAGCTCAGTTGGTAGTGAGTTCCTCTGTCGAGTTGGGGCTCTTGGGTTCAATTCCGAACAGCTGGAATTTTGATCATAGATGACTTGCTGGTGCTTCTAGTCTATTATTAGACTAGTTTGTCCATCGTGTGAGGATATAATAAATATATTCATCAATTGTATGTTAAATACCCCAATAATAAATACCCAATAATAATAATTATTATTATTATTAGCACCGCGTCTTACTACCCGTTCGGGTTATACGCACTTACGCTAGTGTGTAATGGTAGTGTGATTGTGAGATGAAATAGAGGACCTACAGTTTAACGTGGGATCCGAACCACGGTGGAGACCTGGCATTCCTCACATTCACAAGATGTCTTGTCAGAGGTGAAGGAAGGGTTTGATAATCAGATAAATCTGTGCCGGGACCAAGGATTGAACCCCGGACGCCAGCATAGAAGTCTGACACCTTACCCCTAGACCACCAGGTCACCCCTACACAATAATTAAAACCATTATTGGATGTTATATATAGCTTTACGGACTCGCATTGTTACTCTAAATTAAATAACTGTTAGGGGCAAAATACATAAATACGAGTTATGAATAAGTTATTTGTTTGTGAGATGTTTTTATCACTTACTTCAATTTAACAAAGTGAATTTTAAATGAAAGTAAATTCTTTAGCAATTAGAAACTTTTATTTTAAAGGTACATATAGTATATAAATGAAACAATTGAAGGTCAGAGAACAATCCACGTGATTTCAAACACACATTCCAAAGAATGTGAAAATAAAAGGGAATAAATTAACAAGACCACATTCCACAGGAGTTCTATGATAACAAGTTACTCGAGAACAAAAAAAATTAAACATAATGGCTACGTATAATAGATTGAGTAAAGTTATATCTAAGCACTTTGTATGGATGGAAAATTATTATATACGGTATAATTCTCATTGGCAAAATAGAGGCCATGATTATATAATTTGTATGTGACTTTTAAAATCAATTTAAGTATTTCAATCTGTTTAAAGGGCTACGTGTGATGATGATTTTAGCACCGCGTCTTACTACCCGTTCGGGTTATACGCTTTAAGTACTAATTACTCTAATACCCACCTCGGTGGCGAAGTTGGCTAACGCGTTTGTCTTGTTGAGCTCTACTGCTGAGGACGGGGAAATCGAGGTTCGAATCTCGGTCGGGTGAACTAGGGGTGGTTTTTCCTAAATGGTTTTCCACTCTCCCTCCACGTAAATTCGGGTTCACTTCCTCTAATTCAACCTTCCCAGTTCCTAATCCATTAGCGTAATTAGTGGTTAAAGCGTATAACCCGAACGGTTATAGTAAGACGCGGTGCTAAATATTATTATTATTATTATTATTAATAACTCTAATGGATTAGGGATTGGGAATGGTTGAATTAGAGGAAGTGAACCCGCATTTGCGTGGAGGGAGAGTGGAAAACTATTTAGGAAAACCCACCCCCAGTTCACCCAACCGAGATTCGAACCTTGATCTCCCCGTTCTCAGCAGTCGGGCTCAACACGACTAGCGCGTCAGCCAACCACGCCACCGAGGCGGGTGACTACGTATGAATAACACAGATAATATTAAACCCCTATATTGCTCGACACATTGGCTCAGTTAGTAGCATGTATATCTACTGAACTAAAGGTCCTGGTACGATTCCTAACAGGGTAGAAAACATATGCTATTATCAATGAATCATCAGTACAGTGTTAGGTCCGTTCTATTATTGTGCTGGTTTGTCGTGTGCTGATATCCGAGTCTGTTCAGAAAGTTTACGTTGAATACTCACAATAACCAAATAGATTGGCTGAGGGAGTATATTTAGGTTGGTAACTATTTCTGAACTAGCTTCTGCACGGGTTTTGTCTTCTGGTTTATACGCTTATGTACTAATCACGTTCATGGATTTAGGAATTAGAGAGGTTATATTTATAGGAAGTGTATCCGAATTTGCATGGAAGGAGAGTGGAAAACCATTTTGGGGAAAAACCATTCTTAGTACACCCGACCGAGATTCGAACCTCGATATATTCGTCTTCTATAATGCGAGAGTAGCGCGTTATACCTTGCGGCCATCGAAGCTGTTAGTGACATTTGTCTTATTAAAATGTAGTGAGATAGATTAGGTAGTTCAATACAGACCTATATGTTCTTTAGGAGGACTATTTTGGAACCATTGAATTGAATTAGATTTACGTGATTATATATTAAGCTTGGCTGACTATTTATTCTTTCTCATGTCTATATTGAAAATAAACCATTAAACCACAATTAGAGGAATAAGGGAGCTGAAGGTAATTGTCAATATATGCCTTCTAGTCTGAGAAATGTTTGGGAAATTGTGAACATTAAATTAACCTGATAAATATTACAATAAATTGGATTTTAACCCGTTAAAATTCAACTCAATGTTATGGTTGTAAATAATTTAATGACGCCTCTAATAAAGACAAAAAAAAAACTATATCATATCTAAGACATAATGAAACGTGAACGCAGATTTAAAGGAGCTTTGTGATTGCGATTTTATGTGATTTCTTTGACCGCGTGGTATAACGCGCTACTCTTTAAGTGGACTAGAATACTGATGATGGGGAGTTTGAGGTTCAAATCACAGTCGGGTGTATTGAGGATGTTTAAAAAAAATGTTTTCCACGCTTTCTACACGCAAATGCGGGTATAATTTATCTCAATATAACCTTTCTAATCCCTAAAACCATCAACGTAATTATTACATAAGTGTACAATCCAAACAGGTAGTCGGTGTTAAAAAAAAAAAAGTAAAAATAGCAAAAATGTATTCCGACAACCAGTGAATGAAACTTATATTCATATTTTTTAGTTGCTACGTTATTACACAAATGTTATTTAATGGCTTCATCTATGGAGTACTGATGACCTGGCGGTCTAGGGGTAAGGTGTCAGACTTCTGTGCTGGCGGCCGGGGTTCAATCCTCGATCCCGGCACAGATTTATCTGATTACCAAACCCTTCCTTCACCTCTGACAAGACATCTTGTGAATGTGGGGAATGCCAGGCCTTCACCTTGGTTCGGATTTCATGTTAAACTGTAGCTCCTTCATTTCATCTCACAATCACCCTACCATTACACATTAGCGTAAGTGCGTATTAACCGAACGGGTAGTAAGACGCGGTGCTAGTAATAATAATAATAATAATAATAATCTGTGACGGGAAGGTTGAGATTTGAATCCCGGCCACGTGCGTTGGCTATTTGTTTGATCATCCTCTCTCAACTCTAATGAAGGCGTATTTCTTCTAAGCCGCCTTGTTCATATCTATCTAATAGATGAAGCCGTTAAAAAACCCTTGTGTTAAACGTAATAGTATAATAACAATACAAATAAAATCCGTGGAATGGAGATATTGCTTGATATTCATGAGACAATCTCAGCTGTAACATTACGCACTGTGTGATTTAAAGCTCTGCAAACTTTCCCTGCATGAAAACCGACCCTCGAAGCAATCAAAATCTAAGTAGGTCATGAACATAATTATGTAGACGGCAGTTAAATGTTTTTAATGGCCAGTATACAGACACACTAAAGTTTGAAGCACAAACCTTGGTATGTTACTTTTGTGGGGCTCAAGAGAAAATGTGATGAGCGAATTAATAAAAAAACATATCATTGTTATTATTATTATTATTAGCACCGCGTCTTACTACCCGTTCGGGTTATACGCACTTACGCTAATGTGTAATGGTAGGGTGATTGTGAGATGAAATGGAGGACCTACAGTTTAACGTGTAATCCGAACCACGGTGGAGGCCTGGAATTCCTCACATTCACAAGATGTCTTATCAGAGGAACTATCTTAATGTCAATGTAGAAGGGAAGAGAAAGGAAGAATATTATAGGAAATGGATGTTTATAAACTGTAAGATTCAAATAAATACAAATTAGTTTATGAGGTATTTCCTAACTTTTTATTGAAATCCTCCAATTAGTTCTCTCTCTTGCTAACAACATCGCTGTCGAACTCGGTAGTTTTGGGGGTTAAGTGTCTTGTCTCAAGACCCGATGATCATGGGTTCAAACCCATTCCGGATCGACGAATTTAATTTGGGCGAGAAAAATTTTTTTTTAGCACAACTTCCTTCGAAGGGGTGCGTCAGCCCCGTGTTGGTTGTGGTACGTAAGATAACTCTGGAAGGTATCTGAAAATACATTTTACGGCAATATTGGTATAGCCTTTCGCTTTCGCTCATAGAAATTATCGTGTGCTGCTACAATCAGTCGGGGCAGAAATTGCACGTTAAAAACACCAAACAAATCAAATAAAAAACATTGCTTTAACCCGCCTCGGTGGCGTAGTTGACTAACGCGCTTGTCGTGTTGAGCTCTACTGCTGAGGACGGGGAGATCGAGGTTCGAATCTCGGTCGGGTGAACTGGGGGTGGTTTTTCCTAAATGGTTTTCCACTCTACCTCCACGCGAATGCGGGTTCACTTCCTCTAATTTAACCTTCCCAATTCCTAATCCATTAGAATAATTAGTACTTAAAGCGTATAACCCGAACGGGTAGTAAGACGCGGTGCTAAATAAAAAGAATTGCTTTAATTTTTGTCATTTTTACCGAGAATAAATCTGTATCCCTGGGCTGACGTAATTAGTTCCATTTATTTCAGCTTCCCTTTACAAACAAAACAAACAAACTTTAACACCTGCAAGGGAGCTAATAAATAGTTCACAGCCTCGCTCGGCGACAGCACCCACTCACTGGTCTGTCCGGAAATAACCAATTATACAAACTTCGCCTTGTTACGCTATGATAATAATAATAATATTTAGCACCGCGTCTTACTACCCGCTCGGGTTATACGCTTTAAGTACTAATTACTCAAATGGATTAGGAATTGGGAAGGTTGAATTAGAGGAAGTGAACCCGCATTTGCATGGAAAGAGAGTGGAAAACCGTTTAGTAAAAACCACCCCCAGTTCACCCGACCGAGATTCGAACCTCGATCTCCCCATCCTCAGCAGTCGAGCTTCAATACGACCAGCGCGTTAGCCCACTACGTCACCGAGGCGGGTTTGTGACGCTATGAAATTGCAGACAAGTATTCTACGCAAATAACTACTTTCACTTCGCTTCGCCTCGATTCGATTCGTCTATGTGCTAGTGGGTCCATTTAAATACGTAGAAATAATAGCTTTGGAGGACCGTATGCAACTCTATCTCAAACCATATTAAACGATAAAAGTGAATAGTGTAACAAAATGGTCGTTCGAATGATCGCAGACTTGCTTCGGATTGAGTGAGTGTTTCTTAATCCCAGTGTTGCTAACAAATTGGTAGAGTGAAGCTTTTGGTTTCATTGTTTGTTTTTTTTAAATATATTTTAGGTATTTAACGTGTACTTTTTCAGACAACTGATTATATTAGAATCGGTGACCTGGTGGTCTCGGGGTAAGGTGTCAGACTTCTGTGCTGGCAGCCGGGGTTCAATCCTCGGTCCCGGCACAGATTTATCTGATTACCAAACCCTTCCTTCACCTCTGACAAGACATCTTGTGAATGTGGGGAATGCCAGGCCTCCACCGTGGTTCGGATTCCACGTTAAACAGTAGGTCCTCCATTTCATCTCACAATCAC
>CABFOW010001174.1:139059-150450 GCA_902141385.1 Timema californicum | reverse complement strand
ATCTTGTGAATGTGGGGAATGCCAGGCCTCCACCGTGGTTCGGATTCCACGTTAAACTGTAGGTCCTCCATTACATCTCACAATCACCCTACCATTACACATTAGCGTAAGTGCGTATAACCCGAACGGGTAGTAAGACGTGGTGCTAATTTTAATAATAAAAATAATAATAATCCTCATATATATGATTAATACATTTCATTACAAGGCTATAAGTGACATAGATTAAGGTGTATAGATGAGGAGGATAGAATGTAGGAAATGCTTCCTCATTAGCGTGGAACTGGAATGAGAAAACGACTCCTTCAATTCATCCGGCCGAGATACGAGTGCCAACCTTCCTGTCACAGACAATATAGTGTATTGCGAGTCCTCTACCTTCAACCACCTGCCCACCTGCGTGATTAGTTCCATTTGTATACATATCGTTATAGTTCATAGAAATATTTGGAAATTATTTACTAATTTGCGGACAGTATAATAGGGGTTTAATTATTTGAAATATTATTTATTATTATTGTTATTATTATTATTATTATTATTATTATTATTATTATTATTATTATTAGCACCACGTCTTACTACCCGTTCGGGTTATACGCACTTACGATAATGTTGTAATGGTAGGGTGATTGTGGGATGAAATGGAGGACCTACAGTTTAACGTGGAATCCGAACCACGGTGGAGGCCTGGCATTCCCCACATTCACAAGATGTCTTGTCAGAGAAATATTATTAATTCTTAATTCAATTTATAATTCATATTTTGTTTGACTCGAAAAAAAAGTTATGACTTTCATAATTCCAGTTGGCAAAACTTAATTGAGGTGTGAATTATAAAATACCCGTACCGGTGGGCAAAGGCGCCAATCTCGTATTGTCTAGTTTGTTCACAACAGGGAGGTCAGGTTTAAAACCATGGCTGTCTGAGCTGTGATAGATTTTCCCTAATATTTCCACTCTTTTTAGATACAAATGCGTACACATTTTCTCCTAAATTCTATCTTTGTTGTCTTCTCGTCTCCGCTATTGTAAATATGCGGCTAGCCCGAACGATAAATAAACTATATATACATCCAAGACAAATATGAATTCATGGATAGTTCAGATGGATATTAATGCATGGATATCTCAGATGGATATTAATGCATGGATATCTCGGACAAATATTATCTTGTGGATAGTTCGGACGAATATTAATGAACGGATAGCCCGGATACATATTAATGCATAGATAGCATGGACAATTATTGATGCGCGGATAGTCCTGAATACTAATGCATGGATAATCCCGATGAATATTAATGCGCGGATAGCCCATACGAATATTAATGTATAGGTTGTCTGTACGAATATTAATGCACGGATAGTCCAGATGAACATTAATGTGCGGATAACCCGGATGAATATCCATGCAAGGATAGCCCGGAAGAGAATTAAGACATAGGTATTCCAAAAGGGTAGTAAGACCAGTAGTAGTTCTGAAGGCTAATAAGATGTGGAAAGCCCACACGGGTAGTCCGGATGGGTAGTAAGACGTTGAGTATGGGTGGATAGTAGTAAGACAGGGATATCCCGAATGGGTAGTAACATCCAGATAGCCCTGATGGGTAACAGCCCATTACGTAATTCATCACACATTTTTTAACTCTGTACTTAACATAACAATTCATTGGACAAATCTAAGAAGTAAAATAGTATTCACGTCACTTGTTTACGGTTCATTTCTCCGATATAATAAATATCACGACCCCTACTGCCAACTACGGATAGTATGTATCCGGAATGGTAACTTTGATAATCTTACAATCACACACGTTTGATTCTAAGTAGAAAGGCTCTAGTAATTATTTAACCAAATTGAAACAAATCCCGCGATCATTTCCTCGTGTGTAACCAACAGAGTAACTTCTATTCAAACGAAAGATAAAAATATGGTCTCCGTTATCGAAAATCAAACATATTTCATTATCATAATATAATATGGCGTTTGTATGAGTTTAATATAGTATTGGAATCTATTTATCAGCTATTAAGTGTATCAAAACTTAAAATAATCGATACTATATGGGTGGTAATTGCAGGGGTCACATGGTGTATACTCAACTTGACCAATGAAATCCCTGACCTTTTCCCTGATTTCCCCTGACATATCCTAAAATTCCCCACTAAAATGTATGTAACATCCTTTTCTCCACAAGTTTTTATATTAATATTTTTTATGAATAATAATAAGTTTTAAAATTTGAATATTTTTTTAAAATTTGTGTTAAAATTATTTACTAGGAATTAAAAATATATTACACAACTACAAACAAACAAAAATGACATAATTTACTGATTTGATGATTATTGTATTTCATATTTTGAGTAAAATTTCATTTTCCCGGATTTTTAGTGTGATTTACCAAATTCCCGGCCCCGTTTTTTCCCGATCACTTCAAATTCCCGGCTAATTCCCGTTTTCCCTGATTTTCCTGGATGGTAGACACCCTGAGGGGAAGTATGAAAGGATGGTTTAGGTACTACTACGTATTTAATTAGTATGTTGGGTGTCATATTAGTTGTATTCGTACACACCTACTATGTTTATAGTAAACACAAGAATAATTATCTCACATTCTATAATAACATTAGTAATCTATGTCCCCACGCCTAAATCCTCTCACCCTTTGATACAAAAATTTACCAAGATTAAGTTAAACGTTTTGCTCCAAACTGAAAACGTTAAAGTAAATATCCGGAGGTGCATTCAATGTTATCTGAGCGATCGATAGTACATTACGTAACGATGTTTATGGAAAATGATGGGATTATGTAATCAGACACGCCGGGGATTTCTGTCACGCCCGAATATTCCATGGTTTAGTCTACTCAATACCACCACTATTTACAAATTTACATCTAAAAAAATGTTTGAATGGATAATAATCTCTTAGGGAAAATATATAGAAACTTTTTATTTGAATTAATATTTTAAGGCATAAGTTAGAAATTCCCCTGATTAAGTTTTTGTATTTTATGTTGGTGTTTTAATCAAAGAAAAACACAGATGTTTTAGATAGATAGTTCTTTTACGGGGAATTACTTATCAGAATTGTATTTAATTATTGTCTAAGCTACGGGTAATATTATAATTAAATATATGTCAGTATTATCTAAAAAAAAAGTCTAATACGTTTAGATGGATATAAAGCTTTAGACAAACGTTGGAGGTTTACACCTCTCTGCATAAAGTAATGATATGCTATTTCTCACTCTTTCTATGTCCATGCTAGTAGTTTATTGAAGTCTTATATAAATAATAACCTTCAAACTCAAATTATGTTTAAAAAATACTTTAAATCACTTTTAATAAATATTTAATTAAAATAAGTTTATTTACAAATCTACCTACTAAACTTGACCAATGAAATCCCCGACTTTTTCCCAGATTTCCCCTGATCATTTCCTAAAATTCCCCACTAAAATGTATGTAACATCCTTCTAACTCCCCCCCCCNATAATAATTAGTTTTAAAATTTGAATTAAAATTGTTTACTAGGAATTAAAAATATATTACACAGCTACAAACAAAAAAAAATGACATTATAATTTACTGATTATTGTATTTCATATTTTGAGTAAAATATCATTTTCCCGGATTTTTATTGTGATTTACCAAATACCCGGCTTATTCCCGTTTTTTCCCGATCACTTCAAATTCCCGGCTAATTCCCGTTTTCCTTGATTTTCCCGGATGGTAGTCACCCTGGATGATGATGATGATGATGATAATAATGCCGCAGCTCACCCTTTAGGCCATGCAATACATTAAGAACTAAATAAAATCCAAGTTAATCGTTAAAAAAAAATACACATTGCTATTTGATAAACTAACGAAATGAAAACATATCCCTTTCACGCAAATGCTGGGACATTTTCCCCCGAAATTCTAACTTCTTCATTCTATTTCACTAGTGTTCAACCAGAAGAGAATATACATAAATGAAAACATAGCTTTTCTGAAACTTTGTTACTATCCTGACAAAACAAGCTGACGACATTTGAGACTGTTCTCGTTTAATTTTTAATACAAGGACGTACTTTTATAAGTGTATCCGTGCAGATTATCGTCGCATACTACCCCTCCCCCAGTAAATAGTGACATGGTACTCACGTGTACACAGTGAGGAGCATCCAGCACACTACTGCCTTGTGGGGCCGCGGATAGCAGCGACCACTAGTGCGTATGATGCCAGCATGCTGCGACCACAACCCTCCCGTCCTTCTTCTGCCCCTTCTCACCCCCACGAGCCCCCACAGCAACAACATATAACAAGCCCGCAACCCACCGGCATCACACGCCAAATCGATACTTAAAACCGGCCGGTTCTTTGAAACACGACAGTATCTATTAAAAAAAAAAAAAATACGGTGCGCTACTACTTACTGTCCCGTAACTTTTATAGACGACTGGAGAAGAAAAAAAAAACACTCGCCACTTTTATTATGCCATACAACACAAGGTATCTCTCCGACTACACTTTAGAAAAAAACAAATAAAAATCACTTGTCTCTTCTCCAACCGGGTGGGGAAACCAAAAAACTGGACCTCACGACGCGAATCCAAATACAATATTAACAATCCTAAGTTCTCACTCTCTTGAAGGTACTTTCTTTTCTCATTACTTGACAAAAAAAAATAAAAAAAATATCCAGTTAATATGAGGCTGAAGGCTTGATTTATCAATGATTGTGTTGATAATAGTTTTTTAAAAAAATGCCTATATCAAGTAATTGATAAGGTTATCTTTTCTGCCTAATCGGTCACACATGTGACATATCTATTTCGCGGGAGATACAACATACATTTAAAATACACAAATTTAACTCAAAATAATATACAAGTTGGTCATTATATAAAGTTCTTTTTAAATAATTCACAATTTAAAAAGTTTACACATTTGTTTGTTTTTTTAATTGCACCACTGAAATTCAACACAAGTTTGTAAACAGTCGCAAAAATCGAGGTGGCTACGTTTTGTTTTAACCTTCCGTGTTTTGTTGACGTTATATTATGGGGATGTTATCACACACAACGCAAGCGAGCGAGAGCACCGTTCTCACAAACAATAACAACAAAATAGAAGCGCAGTGGTGCGTTTTGATAAGCTTGTTAGACGGTCGGTCTGGCTGGCGCATGCGCAGATGCGAACTGTTGGACACAGGGCGAGTGTCAGAGAGCGACTGATGCACACCTTGACTCGGCCACCGCTGATAATGCACTGAGTTAGGAGAGGTGGAGGGGAACGCCGCTAGAGGGCAGCCCTGGGCCACTCACCCCCTACCTGTGTGTGTGTGTGTGTTTGTCCCCTTGGCGTGTAGACCGTGTGCATGTCAGTAGTGTCACACATATAGCATACACTACGCCTGCAGAAACAATCAAATCTAGGTGCTCTACGTTTCAAACATACTCCCAAAATCAAGAATGCTATAATTACGTAATTTGATGTGAGTAGTCAGGGATATACGAAGGGAAGCTATTTTGGGGGTTAAACGTCCACCCCTAGAATGCATTTAATGAGTTTTTTTTTACTTCTCCTAAATACCTAGATTTTAATTTTTTTTAAACTACGGATACCAATTATGTTAGATAAACACTTTAAATCGCTTTCAAAGTTAGAGAAAAAAACTTACATCTCCTGTGGAGGATTTCAGCATGAGTAGCTTTATACACACACACACAAACACACTGGTGGGGCAAATTTAGCACACATATTAGAGGCACGAGCTAGTAATCGTACTCAGGACTCGGGATGTTGTCATACAAACCAAATAAACATTGGTAAATCGTCTTCTTTTCCTTATAATAATAGTAATATTTAGCACCGCGTCTTACTACAAGTTCGGGTTATACGCATCTTACGCTAATGTGTAATGGTAGGGTGATTGTGAGATGAAATGAAGGACCTACAGTTTAACGTGTGATCCGAACCACGGTGGTGGCCTGGCATTCCCCACATTCACTTTTCCTTATACTCTATCATCATAACAGATAGTTAAATTTCATAGCAGCGATTACCGACATTAATAAAGGGCAAGCCCTAATCACGCCAAGTCCAGTTGAGGAAGGAGAGGTGCTCCAAATTAGACACCAATGTTAACAACCTATCGCCCGCCACCTGACTTAGCCAAATCTTTGCTTTTTAACAAATGATTTTGTACGCTAATCTAAAACAATCTTATAAACGCAAAGCTAACCTATATTGTATTGTTTATGTTGGTTTTTCAGGGTGCCGTTGGCGCAATTAGAGTTTGGTCAGGTACCTACCTGAGTCAGGTAGATTGGCGTTATTTGAGTGAGACCCTAATAAATAATTAAATTATTTGTTATTAAAATAGTAATGCTAAATTAACATATTATTATTATAGATAGGTAGTGCAAAATTTATAAAAATTACCATTATTATTTTGCAAAACCATTTCAAGTACTATCGGAGTTGATAACGAGTAAAAAAAAGTTTATTTTCACTTAGAAAAATTAGTCGGAATCGTGTTTATTTTACGGATTTTGATAGAAACTATTCAACACATTCTGAGTGTGTGAGATTGTGTGTGTTTTAATTTGATCTTTTTTTCTATTACTTTATGTTATATTTCTAGGTAATCCTGACGTACAGAATGTAACATTCTTCATTCGGCTAGAGCCGTGCGGGAGTCAGGGGGACTCTATCGCCACTAGCTACAAGGGACGAGTTGACCATACAAGTGAGGCGAGTTTGAGTTTGTGTCACTCGGGTAGTATGCCAAAATGAAATTATTACTGCTTGTATGTACTAGTTCTATTATTATTAGTATTATTATTATTATTATTAGCACCGCGTCTTACTACCCGTTCGGGTTATACGCACTTACGCTAATGTGTAATGGTAGGGTGATTGTGAGATGAAATGGAGGACCTACAGTTTAACGTGGAATCCGAACCACGGTGGAGGCCTGGCATTCCCCACATTCACAAGATGTCTTGTCAGAGGTGAAGGAAGGGTTTGGTAATCAGATAAACCTGTGCCAGGACCGAGGATTGAACCCTGGCCGCCAGCCTAGAAGTCTGGCACTTTACCCCTAGACCACCAGGTCACCTACTGGTTCTAGCGTGATATTTCCTGTATATAATTGGAAACATTCCGCCTTATTAACGAGTCGTTATGTAACCCTCCATCCAATACCCCCCTCCACTTACTTTAACAACACCTAGTTTAATCTCTGCATTCAAACAAAAGGAATGACAAATTTAACATTAAATTGTCTTAAATCTTCAACATAAACAATTTTCATATACCCGCCTCGGTGGCGTAGTTGGCTAACGCGCTTGTCGTGTTGAGCTCGACTGCTGAGGATGGGGGATCGAGGTTCGAATCTCGGTCGGGTGAACTGGGGGTGGTTTTTTCCTAAATGGTTTTCCACTACCCCTCCACGCAAATGCGGGTTCACTTCCTCTAACTCAACCTTCCCAAATCCTAATCTATTAGAGTAATTAGTATAACCCAAACGGGTAGTAAGACGCGGTGCTAAATATTATTATTATTATTAATTTTCATAATGCGGGTCTGAGGCACTTGTAACGGAACAGTTTTGTACATGTTCTGAATAAACTTGTTCAAATAGTGTTTGTTGTTTTACATGTTCTATTGAGCAAACTAATTTCTCAATTTTACAAGGTGTGGTGAATTTAACCTCTCATTTGTCATACCTCAAGCTACGTTGAAAAATTGGTTACCCGCCTCTGGGTTGAACTTATCCATAGTGACAAGAGTTAAGACTATTATAGTATATAAAAAGATTAAAATTACAATTGAAACAGGCTGCCATAGCTAAAATATTCATACGAGATTGGTAAAAAGTTGATTTAATATTTTTAATGAGTCTTAGCCAAACTTCCTTTGATCATTATCGTGATAAATGCTAACTATTTTGTCCCAGTACCAACCTTTTAAAGTTAATTTTCTCTTGCGCTTGTCGTGTTGAAGCTCGACTGCTGAGGACGGGGAGATCAAGGTTCGAATCTCGGTCGGGTGAACTGGGGGTGGTTTTTTCCTAAATGGTTTTCCAATCTCCCTCCATGCAAATGCGGGTTCACTTCCTCTAACTCAACCTTACCAATTCCTAATCCATTAGAGTAATTAGTACTTAAAGCGTATAACCAGAACGGGTAGTAAGACGCGGTGCTAAATATTATTATTAATTTTCTCTTAGTGCTCGAAAAGTCACATAATATGGCGTCCCTAATAAAATCGTCCCCAAACGCACAATATTTCAAAGTGTGTGTTCGAAATGTGGGTCACCAGTTGTTATGAAGAGTTTCCGCTCACCGGATAGTAAACATTGATTTATTTAAACTATGCATAGAGGATTGTGGTGCACATTTCGAACACAGACTTTGAAATATTGTGCGTTTGGGGACGATTTTATTTGCCACACCCTGAATAATGAACTTCACTTTGAGTGTCCGGTGTCCGGATCTAGTATGATCGCTACAATTTACAGTTTAAATGTGTGACATAGATTTAAGTTTTTAACTCATGTGTAAGAAACATAAATTTTAGTTTTCAACAAATGTAATAAAATGTGCAATTTTTATTATTTAAAAAATGTTAGGACACCATGATTTTAAAAATAATACAATGGTTGTAGATACTTTGTCTAGTAAATTTACCCATTAGTCTTGATTTTCTAAATAATAATTATATTTGTAATCACTATCCTAACCAAAACATTAAGCTAATTGAATTATTAATTAATTATAATCTGTACCTGTGCGCACTTGGTCTAAATATCAAACTCGTTGAGTGGTTTGCCAGTTATGGGGAGGTTGAGGTTTAAATCTTGGTCTATTGTACTGAGAGTGTTACTACCGAAATTATTTACCACTCTCCCCTCACGCAAATGTAGACACACTTAGTATAAATGCTACCTAGCTTCTATCCCATGAGCCTAATTAATAGAATATTTTATTCTTGTAAACTAAACGGATATTAAGGCGCGGTGGAGGGTGAAAACATAATATTATATTCTTCAGTCTAGCTAGTTGACCCTACAAATGAAATTGTAAATATACCATTTTTATTTTACCTCCAAAATATTTAATAGAATTGAATGAAAAATGTATTACTTACGAATCCCAAGAATTCCTCGTTGTTGAAATATGAGCACTGTTAATGTTACCAAAATAATCCTTTTTTAGGAAATTCATTTGGAATGAACGCGTACCGCTGTAAAACAATTTATACGTTTTCGTCTCCGATGAATTTTATAATAAGCTCTAGTATCAATATAAAAAAAATCCACTAGCATTTTATTTACGTGACAACGCCGGACTTATTAGAAAGCCATAAATTTGCCTGTAACAATGATGTAAGTTACTTAGGTCGTATTCTCAAACACTGTTTAAATATTACAATAATGATTCTATTGTCTGTTAGATTTCTATTAGTAGTATTAAAGATTTAATGTACAATACAATTTGATGAATATTTTAGTAAATACATAGATACTCAAAACAATATAGCCTACTATGGAAATTTTGGGCTTGAATATTGTGACTTCCATTGTATCATTCAGGGCTTCAATTGATAGTAACTTGTAAAAACAAACGCAACTCATAAGGAATGTTTTACTTTCAAATTACCAGTATTTAGTAGTACGTGAAGTAACATGATAACACGTTGTACATGAATTAGAAGAGAAAGATTAAGAGATACTTCTGAGAATTCCAAGAGTGATAAAATATTACCTCGAAATTTTGATTGTCTTAGACAAAAAATTTACACGCTTTAAAGACATTTACGTAATATAATGTGGCTATTAGTGATAAAACTCTTTATGTGTTGATATAGGTTATCGGAGGACATTACTTATAAATTATCACATATTTGTGCTGTAAAGAATTTGTCCAATTTATACGTTTTTATATATCTTTTAACGTATAAATAAACGGGATAAGAATATATATTTTTTTTATAACTTCTTCTGCACTAGCTTGGAGAGAGGATGGTAAAACCACAGCGACAATATCCTCAGAACACACAACCAAGACTTGCACTATGACCTCCACGTAACCGTCGATAAACAGAATAACTGGATAGAGGGAAGGTTTTTCACTTGAGATATATCATTGTTGATTTTCACATGATATATATTATTGTTGTTTATCTCTTGAGATATATAACTCGAGTTTTCCTTATGAGAGATTTAAATGTTGTTTTCCTAGTGTGATATGTGACTGTTGTTTACTTCAAATGAGATACACATCTTATTTTTCCTTTGGGATATATCCCTGTTGTATTCCTCATGTGAGATATAGCTGTTGTTTTCCTCATGTGAGATATAGCTGTTGTATTCCTCATGTGAGATATAGCTGTTTATTTCCTCATTTGAGATATATCTGTTGTTTTCCACATGTGAGATATAGCTGTTGTTTTCCTCATGTGAGATACAGCTGTTGTTTTCCTCATTTGAGATATATCTGTTGTTTTCCTCATGTGAGATATAGCTGTTGTTTTCCTCATGTGAGATATAGCTGTTGTTTTCCTCATGTGAGATATAACTGTTTTATTCCTCGTGTGAGATATATCTGTTGTTTTCCTCATGTGAGATATATCTGTTGTTTTCCTCATGTGAGATATAGCTGTTGTTTTCCTCATGTGAGATATAGCTGTTGATTTCCTCATGTGAGATATAGCTGTTTATTTCCTCATGTGAGATACAGCTGTTGTATTCCTCATGTGAGATATAGCTGTTTATTTCCTCATGTGAGATATATATGTTGTTTTCCTCATGTGAGATATAGCTGTTGATTTCCACGTTGTTATTTTCCCATCTTCTATGTACGCTAATTCTGATGTATTTCTTCTTAACCACCCCTTTAACTTCTACCCTTTAGTCTACTCTTCAGTCATTGATATACTTTCAGGATGTGCTAATCAATAGGTCATCGTTTCAATTATTTTTAATCATGGATATTTTAACAATCATTACAATTGACATTCAAACTCTAAACACATATAATCTATTATATTAAGTCAAGCTATCTTCAGGAGCTGTAATGAGTATGGATATATTTTGAAAGCTTTGCTAATTAACAGTAACTAATGAGCGTGTATAATTGCGGGAGTTTAAATACAACCTATTTGTTTGTTGACACCAAGCCACACAATGCGTTGCTCTGTGCGCCCTGAGTGTATACTTGACTTCAAACACCTTTAGAGAGAAAAAGAGGTAAGCAAGCACATCATTATATATACAGTGCATTTATTATTTTTAGAAATAAGAAGATTCTCTACATCAGTGTTTCTCAAAGCTGTGGTGATGCAGGGAAATAAAATTGAATTTATGTGTACTGTGGGGGGGGGG
>CABFOW010001174.1:93435-107739 GCA_902141385.1 Timema californicum | reverse complement strand
CCTGACATTCCTCACATTCACAAGATGTCTTGTCAGAGGTGAAGGAAGGGTTTGGTAATCAGATAAATCTTTGCCGGGCCCGAGGATTGAACCCCGGCCGCTAGCATAGATGTCTGACACCTTACCCCTAGACCGCCAGGTCACCGACAATAATAATAATAATAATAATAATAATAGTTTACTTAATTAGTACTCTTACACGTCAGCTATTTAATGGCTTAAATTAATTACTATGGATGAGTGAACCAAAATGATAAATCCCGTGTGGGTAACCCCCTTCGGTGCGTGAGGCCGGTTTTCGAACCTCAGCCTCCCTGTCACTGACCATACAGCCATTAGTATGATTGATGTCGTAGACCAAGGGTTCTTAACCTTTTTAAAATTACAGACCCCCCCCCCCCTCCAATGGATTGACCATCATGTCACCTACCCTCTTTGCTAAACTGTTTAGATCTTAATCACGATCATCTGTCCAACAATATACCAGTTGACTTCAAAATATACCAACAGCTTAGTTTTACTTTTCATATGGATAGCTTGGAACAGAACAGCCGAAATTGTAAGGATTATATCATATTTAATTTATATAAAAACATAAAATCACAAATACACGATCTGTATTGATAGTGGTGATTGTTTATTTTAATCTAAGGACAACTTTTTTTAAAAACTTGTTCAGATATCGAGTCCAGTACTCTAATTATTTGGTTCCCATACCCCTAGTTTAGAGTTCCTGCCTTAGACCGACGTGTCATTCTAAGAAGTAGAAATTATCTGTTAAGTTTAGATGGAACATATTTTTTTTTTAACGTACACGAGTCTTACTACCCATTTGATTTAGCTGTATAAAATAGCTTGTATCATTTTTAGGAAACCTTCTTAGAATATGAATCTAGATTGTTTTAAAAAACTATCATTTGTAAAATGATTTAGTACTTATGCTAATTAAATACTATTTCTACACCTTCATAATAAATCAAGGTTGGTCGGGAAAAAATAAAAACGTTATATTTTGGTTGTCAGTGAATGCCACTTGCTAAGAGAATCATCTCACATGCCACATTAGGTACGCGTGCCATTGGTTGGTCAACCATGTGCTAGGTTCGTGGTTGAGCAGCGTTTGAAGACATAGCACCATGACAATTTTACCCATAGCAAGGATATTGTATCAGCGAGTTAGTCTACGTGAAAAGGATGGCTGTTGGAAACAGTGGTTCAGATATTTGTCCGGATATAAAAGGCGGAAACTACAGAGGGGATGAACTTCCTCCGGTACAAGATGAAGGAATATACTATCTGACTCCTGTGTCGGAGATAGCCGCTCTAACCACTATGCTAGCCTTTTTAATAATAATAATAATATTTAGCACCGCATCTTACTACCCGTTCGGGTTATATGCTTTTAGTACTAATTACTCTAATGGATTAAGAATTGGGAAGGTTGAATTAAAGGAAGTGAACCCACATTTGCGTGGAGGGAGAGTGGAAAACCATTTAGGAAAAACCACCCTCAGTTCACCCGACCAGAGATTCGAACCTCGATCTCCCCGTCCTCAACAGTCGAGCTCAACACGACAAGCGCGTTAGCCAACTACGCCACCGAGGCGGGTGCTATTCTTTAAAAAAAAATCATCGCGTCTTAATCACTGTTCAGATGATACTCATACATGGTAAATAATCGAATGGACCATGGATGAGGAAGAACGCATTTTAGATGTAATCTACCCGCATCTGCGTGGAAAGAGAGTGGGAAACCGTTTAGTAAACACCACCCTTGGTAGGTTGATTGGGATTCATAACCTGATCTACATGTCATCCAGCAGACCCGTCTAACACGAGAGTAATGTCTTAGACCATTCAGCTACTGAAGGGAGTAACTCTATCCTTGTTGACTTCCCAGACGATAGTAATGGTAGTACCATAGAGAAATCATACACCACACACCATCGTAATGGTAGTACCATAGAGAAATCATGCAACACACCATGGTAATGATAGTACCATAGAGAAATCATGCTCCACACACTATAATAATGATAGTACCATATATAAATCATGCTACACACTATGGTAATGGTAGTACCATAGATAAATCATGCTCCACACACCATCGTAATGGTAGTACCAGAGAGAAATCATGCCACACTCCATGGTAATGGTAGTACCATAGAGACGTCATGCCATACTCCATGGCAATGGTAGTACCATAGAGACGTCATGCCAAACTCCATGGTAATGGTAGTGCCATAGAGACGTCATGCAACACTCCATGGTAATGATAGTACCATAGAGATGTCATGCAACACACCATGTTAATGGTAGTACCATACAGAAACCATGCACCACATTATGGCAATGGTAGTACCATACAGAAAGCATGCCACACTCCATGGCAATGGTAGTACCATAGAGACATCATGCCACACTCCATGGTAATGGTAGCACCATACAGAAACCATGCACCACATTATGGTACTGGCGTTGCAGCCACACCGGCCGACCACGAAGAGGATGCCAGATAAAGCGGACGAGGTGGTCACCACAGGAAGCCCTCCCACGTCAGACGCTATCATCACCTCTCCTTCATCACCCTGAGCACTCAGACGAAGGTGTGAGGGGTACCTGACAGGGTCGTGGCGCAGCGGGTAGCGCTAACCACATGCAAGCTATGCTAATAGGTTGGTAGTCTGACTGGAGCCTTGTCTGCTGCTAGCCTATACAAGGTGTTTTATTTTACAATTTAAAGATACGTCTGGCCTCAATCTGTGGGCAAGATCAACCAGAGGGTGGACTTACACCTTGTCAGATACACCTCGAAAGCCTTTGTTGGTTTGAATACCGATAACATCGTCATTTCTTATATCTTAGTGACGAGAAAACAGAGTATTTTTTGTCCACTAAGGGTACAGTACCCCCATGGCTTCTTTCGTGCTGACTGACAGCTCACAGATGACAGCTAAAAGCTTTGAAAAGTTACCAGATCAAATTATGTATCCCTACGCCGAAACCAAATGATCTGCAAAAACATGTGTTTAGCATCTGTCACTTCTGATGATCAAAATCTAGGTATATACCTAAATGTTGACTGTCAGAAGTCAGCTGTGAGCTGTCAGTCAGCACCAAAGAAGCTATGAGGCTACTGTAGGTCTACTTGAAGTGAGTTTTTGGAACCAACTGATTTTACTATCTCATGATTTACAAATTAGATAAAAGATTCAAAGAGATATTAATTCACAGTCCTCTCCGGATATCAATTCATCGCTGTGAAAGGGTAATATCCAATTTTCATCGATTATAAATTTTGCAGCCGTGTAAGGAATTGAACATGGGACAGTAGAGAGTCACGCTGCCAACTGAGATAAGGTGTCCGGTAATGTCTCGTAAGATGTGATTTACTTATTTAATGATTTTACTTTTTTGATTTTAAAATAATATTTTGGCTTCCTCTTTTCAATTACTTTACAAAGTAGAGCGTGTTTAAATCGGATTATATCGGGAGGTAAACATGTGGCTGCTTCTTTATTATCTTACCCGCCTCGGTGGCGTAGTTGGCTAACGCGCTTGTCGTGTTGAGCTTCGACTGCTGAGGACGGGGAGATCGAGGTTCGAATCTCGGTCGGGTGAACTGGGGGTGGTTTTTCCTAAATCGTTTTCCACTTTCCCTCCACGCAAATGCGGGTTCACTTCCTCTAATTCAACCTTGCCAATTCCTAATCCACTAGAGTAATTAGTACTTAAAGCGTATAACCCGAACGGGTAGAAAGACGTGGTGCTAAATATTACTATTATATTTATTATCTTATTGACGATTATCTATCTGTTCTATTTAATGCTAAATCTGCTTACATGTCACATGTCAAGGTGTGTGTTCTGAAGCTCTCCCTTTTGGTCGTTGATGTCAATCTCTACAGCTGTAGAGGTTCGATACATCTGCTGAACCAGGCTTGTAATGTAACATGTAATGGAATGCTCGTCTGTTGGTACATGGACCAAACACACAGAGAACATTCGTCGAAACCTCCAGGGATCCGACCACACAAAATGACGTCCCAGCTACAAATGATAATCCCTTTGTAGCTCGTTCCAAAAATCGGCTCTCGGTGGATCGGATCGAACCTCTTATGAAAGTGCCGTGACATGTTCTTTCGGTGTTTAAAGTCCCGTCTCAAATGCTACGAATCTGTTCCATTTCAGGCTACATTACATGTTACAAATGCACGAATCTGTTCCATTTCAGGCTACATTACATGTTACAATACAAACTTGGTTTGGCGGATGTATACACACCTTAAGATACATTTTTGTTAAGCCATCTCACTTTTTTTTTCTCATGTAGAGGAAGTAATGTAAAGGTGTAAAATTTTCTTCCAAGTGATTATGATGGATCGTACCCATGTAGGTTGCCGTCGAACTAAAAATATTGGGGACTTGAAATTATGTCTATCTGCGGCTACAACAGATATGGTTCAATGAATTTTATTCAAATTTATATTTAGGTGCTAAATAGTTATGCATCGAGGAATAGTCGGGATGTTTACAGTAGCCACGTGACTTCTTTGGTGCTGTACTGACAGCTCACAGCTGACTTCTGACAGTCAACATTTAGGTATATACCTACATTTTGATTGTCAGAAGTGACAGCTGCTAATCACATATGTTTGCAGATCATATGGTTCAGTGTAGGGATACATAATTTGTTCTGGTAACTTTTCAAAGATTTCAGTCAGCACTAAAGAAGCCACGGGGCTACTGTAGTTTAGCTCTAAAATTAAGATATCAGGTCAAGAGAGTAAACTGATCACTACTCTGTTGACCTGATGAAGCCGTCTGTGACAGTGAAAGCTTGTCCTTATGAATGTGTTTGTGTATTTTTAGTGTTCTCTCTTAACAATTTATACTCCAGTATCACCTAGGTAAGTGTGCTGGCTATCCTTCATTATTATTATTATTAGCACCGTGTCTTACTACCCGTTCGGGTTATACGCACTTACACTAATGTGTAATAGTAGGGTGATTGTGAGATGAAATGGAGAACCTACAGTTTAACGTGAAATCCGAACCACGGTAGAGACCTGGCATTCCTCATCATTCACAAGATGTCTTGTCAGAGGTGAAGAAGGGTTTGGTAATCAGATAAATCTTTGCCGGGACCGAGGATTGAACCCCGGGCGACAGCATAGAAGTCTGACACCTTACCCCTAGACCACTAGGTCACCAACTATCCTTCCTAATCCTTCCTAATCCAAACCATGATTTAGCCTAGTGATCTATTCCAAATAAACCTATAGGGCATTTTCTGATGAGTTTCCTTAAAATTAAGATAGCTCAGACTGCTACTATTCAACCAACAATCTGACACTTAACTACATGCACCAGTGGGCGAGTGGTTTAAGGCGTGAGACTAACGTTTCACTTGGAAGCCATTGATGACGAAGGTCGAGGTTTTAACCCAGTCAGGGTGAACTAATGGGTGGTGTTTAGCCTTTTACTTCTCCGATTGGCTAGCTCATTCTCTCTACATGCTGATGTAGGTGTAATTTATAAGAATTACCCTCCACAATCAAGCGCTTAGTATAAACCCATTAATAACTTTGGTTTCAAAAGGTATTAATTAACAAAATAAAGATATAAAATCCCATTTAAAATCTGATTTTTATGTTTTAGTGCGTCTAATTACCCCCTTGGACGCGTATATTGATTACGCTAGTAAAATTTTCAGACAGGGTTGCTATGATTTTGCCCAGCCCCCCCAAAAAACACCTGGGTTCAACGTTTTTAAAACAGTTTAGAAACAAAAACAAACTTATTGTATTTTGTACAAGAAGCAATAATTGCCTGATTGATTTTTGAGAATGATTAGCTAAATTCAATTTTAAATAAAAATACGTTCCACTTAATCACAAATGATTATTGTATTTGAATGATTGGTTTATTCAGATGGCATATATAATTAATTATATTAAACAAAAAACAATAAAACCCAATACAGCCCAACTATTTTGCTCGTTTATTTTTAAATAATCATGTTTTTTTCAACGCAAATTTAAGAGCAAATGTGCTTGCATTCCCATGGAGGGAAAGTGGAAAAGCATTTGTTAGTTTAAAAAAAAACACCCTCTGTACACCCAGCCGGGATTTTAACCCTGAGCTCCTTGTCACCGTCAATACAGTCCAACACGAGAGTGACGCGTCAGACCATGCACACAACTATGCGGGTAGGTATTACCTTTATCTCTTCTGGAATCGAACCGCGGGTCCTTCTCTGACCTGTGGGCCGCGGGGAGATATTCCTGGTTCCGAAGCTGTGGTCGTTGTGGGTAATTGAGCAGCAACCGGGTATTAATCGGCGGTTATCTGTGATGGGGATCTCTTTCTCTCTCTTTCTCTACGCGGACAGTGGTCTACACCCCACGCCGGTAATTGGATGGCTCCGTGCAATAACCGGCTATCTCCTTCGCGACTTGGCTCCACCGGTAAGGTAGTTCAATGGGTCGGTAGTTCCGAACACTAGTCTGCGGGTTGCAAGGAGGTGCGACGTGTGAGTTTGTACAGGGGCGGGGGGTTGGGAATATTCTGGAGGGAGACTTAGTTTGTGTCCACGATGTATTGTGGCTACCAGAAAAAAACATTGTGTCCACATAAAACCAGAATGTCATTTTGAAACGATCAGTAGAGAATATCATAAAGCTCGCGTCGCTGACAGAATAATCTAAAAGGCGTCAATCTCAGTATAGATTGACCACCGATGACGGACAGATTGAGGTTTGAATCCTGGTTGGCTGGATTAGGAGTAGTTTTTTTAGATTATTTTTCAATCACTTTCTTTTAGTATCGACTAGAAGATTTTTACAAAACTCTTAAAGATTTGAGTACTCAAAATTTTCGATCATTTTTTTTCATAAGTTCCTTGTTCGATTAATTAAATTCAATTATTTTAAGATATAATTTCAAAGCAAACAAAGTCCCTCAATATTTCCATTTGACTAGTTAGTATAACAGTTTCTTACAGTTAATGTTGTCGTAGAGTTGACGTGTGGATGTGTGGGACCGGTGATGTTAGGCGTGTTGCGTTACTGGTCGAATAGGACGACCAAGGTGAGTAGATAACCTGGCTATGTAGTCTATTCCTTTGGACCGAGGAATGATGGTAAATTTTAAATAAAAACAAATATAAATGCCTATAATTATTAATAATGTAAAAAAAAACTTAATACCCATTTTGAACCAAATCGCTAGAGTAATTTCTTAAAATGTTCAATTTAAAAAAAACTGCTATCAGTAAACAAAGTATTTATAGATATTCTCGAAAATTTTGGAAATCACTCATCAACAAATTACCCTTAATTTAAGGGCTAGGGTCAAATTAAAAATAAAGTACGAGGGATATACCTATAATATATAAATATCAAGCTTAGTCAAAATACATTAAATCGTTTCTGATCTGTGGCCAGGGACAGACAGGCATGACAAACAGAATTACAAGCTGTACTTTTATTTGGTTTGGACACACATAAATTGTAAATATTTATCATAATCTTGAGGCAGAAAATTTCAAAATTACAATACTTTTTCTCTGTATGTGAAAGTAAAAAGGTGATTTTTGAAACGCGATTTAATGCTATACAAGTGCAAAATAGAAAAGTGAATGTGTATATTCGTCAAAGGAATATGTCAGCAGATAGACGAAAGGCCTCGTAGTGTAAACTAACTATTTTTTTAGTCTCGCTCTTTTTTTTCTACATTGTTTTCTAAGCATGATAGTGACTTGAGTGCGTCAAGTTAAGATGCAACCCATTATTCAAAACAGGCAACGCCGTTAAACCCGAGTTCCATGTTACTGTAAGTGGCTTTACCCACAGAACAGTGCAGCATCCAGAGTGTTACTAAGTTTTATGTGCAACATTGTAAACTGTTTTATAATGTGGGTGTAGCTACAGTAGCTCCATGGCTTCTTTGGTGCTGACTGACGGCTTTGAAAAGTTACAAGACCAAATTATGTATCCCTGCGCCAAACCAAATGATCTGCAAAAACATGTGTTTAGTAGCTGTCACTTCTGACAGTCAAAATGTAGGTGTATTCCTAAATGTTGACTGTCATAAGACAGCTGTGAGCTGTTAGTCAGCACCAAAGAAGCCATGGGGCTACTGTATATATATATTGGCAGGTTAAGATTGTTGGGAGTAAAGTAAAAGAAAATTGTAAACTATTTTAAATGATTGTTAAAGGTAAGTTCAGGGCTAAAGAGAGAGATTAAATAATATAAGATGTATAATGAGAGAGGTGACCAGTCAAATTTTGCACAGGATGGAAAAACCTTGTGGATGGACCAAGCTTCACTGCAAACAATTAAATACATTCATCTGTACCAGACCTAACGTGTGATGGAAAAGTACGCGAGAAAAGGTCAATGTTTTGTAGTTTTTATAGCAAACACCTCGGTGGCGTAGTTGGCTAACGCGCTAGTCGTGTTGAAGCTCGACTGCTGTGGACGGGGAGATCGAGGTTCGAATCTCGCTCGGGTGAACTGAGGGTGGTTTTTCCTAAATGGTTTTCCACTCTCCCTCCACGCAAATGCGGGTTCACTTCCTTTAATTCAACCTTCCCAATTCCTAATCCAATATCGTAGTTAGTACTTAAAGCGTATAACCCGAACGGTTAGTAAGACGCGGTGCTAAATATTATTATTATATTATAGCAAAAATACATTTTAACAATTTTCATAATATAAAACTTCTTGGGAAAAATAAAAGAAATATTGCATTAGTAGATATGTTTAATTTAATTTTCTACACACTCATTCAATCATTAATTTATTCATTTCTCTACCCTCATAAAGTTTATGTTCAAATTACGCGATACCCGTGACGCGTATTTAGTGATGAAGAATTAAATGTAGAAAATTAAACTGTCAGTATCTCCCGAAGCAAGATTTTATTTATTTTTTGCCAAAAATACTTTTTAATCATATAAATTAAGAAATAGTGAACATTATTTGCGTTTCTTTCCGTACCAACATAAGATCTGATCTCACAGATGATTAACCTGAATATTAAATACAGACTACGAGCGAACAAGAATACTTATCGAAGTGCAGTTTTTCTGCATTCTTAACTTAATAACAGGGAATTGGAAAATAGTTTTATATTTTTTTCTTTTAAAATAATCTTTATTATTATTAGCACCACGTCTTACTACCCGTTCGGGTTATACGCACTTACGCTAATGTGTAATAGTAGGGTGATTGTGAGTTGTCAGAGGTGAAGGAAGGGTTTGGTAATCAGATAAATCTGTGCCGGGACCGAGGATTGAACCCCGGCCGCCAGCATAAAATTTTAAAATAGTCGTTATGTTATTTTGTTGTATTACCTATTAGTAATTTTAAAAATTTATTTGAGATATTTAATGTGCACTTTCTGAACCGACTGAGTAAATCAGCATATGAGAATTTCATTGAGCGAAAGCGAAAGGGCCTACCAATTTTGCCGGAAAGGTATTCACTTACTTTCCATGGTTCATTTACATGCCAATATTGACATGGGACAGGCTGCTTTACTTTCCCTCTGAAGAAAGTTGTGCTACAGGTGTTTATTGCTCAAGAAAAATACGTTGACCTTGGCTGGGTTCGAGTCCAGGAGCATCGAGTCCTGAGGCGAGAACAGGGGGGGGGATAACAGTAGAGGGCCAGGGGAACTTTTGTCCCCTATTTGACGTTCACTTATGGCTTTTTTTTAAATTGCGTTTTACTATCTGCCTGAGATGTACGTATTTTAATTACGTTAATAGAGTAGGAAGGAGTAAGCTACAATGAAAACTATATGTACCTGCATTTGCGTGGATGGAGAGCTGAAAACAATTTAAGTAAAAAAAAATCTCAATACACCCAGCTAGGATTTGAATTCCAAACAGACTATATTTAGTCCGGGCACCCATAGCTGCTGGTCAGAAGTTTTTGATTGTTTTTCTGACGTAAGTATTTTAGTCATGCTTAATAATGACAGACACGGGGAACGAACCAGAGAGCGATGACTTAACGAGCCTGGGCTCGGCAGTTTTACCCAGTGTCGTTTATTGCCGGTTGTAGCTCTTACTCCTCGACTGAAGTGAAGAAATGGTCCCAGGTAGCTCAGTGGTAGAACATATATGTAGTCAATTTAAGGTTCAGGTCTCGGTACCTGTCATGTGAAGGCAATTTTAAAACTTTACAGTTGAAGTGTACATTTCTCATAATACAATTTTACTAGGCCCTAAATAAAATTGTTTTAAAATTCATAAGAAAGTAATATTAAAAGAAATAGTTGGCACTTAATATTTTTTAATATTTCTTCAAGTACCTGGGACACTCAAAATAATGAGATCAAAACAATTAATTGAAAATGAATCTTTTTAGCTATTTTTTTTAACAAGAAACACAAGCTTCTATTTGATTTAATACTCCATAAAAATATTGGGTCCTTTTTTTTTAGCATCGCGTCTTAATACCCGTTCATGATATGCTCTTATATGATAATTACGCTAATGGTTTTAGGGATTAGGAGGACTATATTTAGATTAAGTGTAGCTGCATTTTCGTGGAGGGAGGGTGAAAAGCCATTTTGGAAAAACCACTTTCGGTACACCTTACAAAGATTCTAACCTCGATCTCCCCGTCATTGGCAGTCTAGTATATTACGAGAGTAACGCCTTACACCATGTGGCTATCAAAGCGAGTATTGGGTCTAGTGTTTTCGAAGGCTTTTTAGGCTCGATACATATTCAAATACAACTTTCTTAATAGTTAAATATGATCTATACTATTATTTTAATTATAATTATCAATCCAAACTAAAAACAGTAAGAGTTTGTTATTTTTTTCAAATGTGAGCTAATCAAGCAATTAAGAACATTAAAGCCTGTAGGTTTAGGCGTGTGCTGGCTGACATCCATATTTCCGGCCATCTCCTGTACTCTACTGTACTGGGTTATTTTTTCCTCATGTAATAATAATAATAATATTTAGCACCGCGTCTTACTACCCGTTCGGGTTATACGTCTTAAGTACTAATTACTCTAATGGACTAGGAATTGGGAAGGTTGAATTAGAGGAAGTGAACCCGCATTTGCGTGGAGGGAGAGAGTGTAAAACCATTTAGGAGAAAAACCATCCTCAGTTCACCCGACCGAGATTCGAACCTCGATCTCCCCGTCCTCAGCAGTCGAGCTTCAACACGACAAGCGCGTTAGCCAACTACGCCACCGAGGCGGGTTCTACTGCAGTAACGTCACAACTTTAAAAAAAACTTAGTTTTCAGTTAACAATACGATAAAAGTAAAAACTTTAAATACTTAAAGAGAAAACCCATTGACCTTTGGAGGAAACTGTCCATGGTAAAAAGGTTGCCTGTATCTTTTATAGTGATGCGAGAAATGTTCTTATTGATTTTGCTTCCGCGTATAGCCCGAACGGGTAGTAAGACGCGGTTCTAAATAATAATAATAATAAATAATAATAATTTTGCTTCCCTTGAGATCCCCCAGTGGTAGGAACTAGGATGCAATTTGAATCGTATCACTTTTGTTTAATAATAAATTGTGATTTTCTTGAGTTGTGACATTTAGTTTTTTGAATTTATGTCACTTTTGTTGACAAAATAATTTACAAATTTCGATTTGAAACAGTTCTATTTTTTACTTTTGTCCCAGTTCTCTACCATCTTTACCTTGTTGAGTTAGGATTATTTAATTTTGATTTGTGTCATTATTCTCGACTCTAATGTGCTGTATATTTATGATTATTTAAGTGACATAATTTAGCATTTAATTTTTCGAATATAATCTAGTGTTGCCTACTGCTTAGTTTCTTTCATTTAATTATGTTGTCATAATAATAATAATAATAATAATAACTGTGTATTGATGGCTAGAGAGTTAAAGAATATTGAGATAGTTATAAAAAATTAAGAATGCTTTATTTGTATTAAAACAAAAAACATTTAAATTATTATATTTTTTATTATTATTATTAGCACCGCGTCTTACTACCCGTTCGGGTTTTACGCACTTANCCGTAAATGTCCCATATTTTAGAAATTGCATGGTGTGAAACATAGGTATTTTACAATATTAATTATTATTTTTAGCACCTCGTCTTACTACCCGTTCGGGTTATACGCACTTACGCTAATGTGTAATGGTAGGGTGATTGTGAGATGAAATGGAGGACCTACAGTTTAACGTGGAATCCGAACCACGGTGGAGGCCTGGCATTCCCCACATTCACAAGATGTCTTGTCAGAGGTGAAGGAAGGGTTTGGTAATCAGATAAATCTGTGCCGGGACCAAGGATCGAACCCCGGATGCCAGCATAGAAGTCTGACACCTTACCCCTAGACCACCAGGTCACCAATAAAAAAACATGTAAAAAAGTTTAGAAAATTCAAAAGGTAAGTTATTAGTATTATTATTATTATTATTATTACTACTACAAAGATTGAGGTGGATAAAAGGGAATAAAAAAATAAAATAATAAATTGTATTCAGCTACTAACAAAGTAGGCACATCGCCAGCAGGGGTTCCATTCTCTTTATTTGGTTATTTTACTTGTGTTCCGGGTCCCTGCGCCTCATCATCATGCTCCAACCTTTCTTCGTATGCTTCTTAGTTTAAGGTATTTCTCTTTATTTGAGTATAGAGTCTGTAGGTCTTAGGAAGTAACTTTTCTTGAGGAATCATATGGGGCGTTACTAAAATCTGGGTCTTTTTATCGACAATGTCTTCCTTCGTCCACACCGATTCGTCAGTGTGAGACTCGTTTCCTTGTGTTTTTTCCCTTGAATTCAGCATAATCGCAAATACATTGCATGCTCGCCCTAAGGTATGTCTCAATTTTTTTCAAAATGAGCATTGTGAAGTCATTGCAGTTTTGAAGGTTTTTTTTCCATTATCTTGGTTTGAGATATTTTCCGTAATATTCTTTTTCTGGACTGCTTTGTTTCGTTAGTATTTTCCTCTTATATAGTCATCATTTGGGTTTTCTCGTTGTATTTTCACTTTGTACGTCTTTGGCATTTTCTTTCTCGGCCTTGTTCTTTATTTTGTTAGTAATTTCCTTTTCACTTGTCTTGGTTTGGTTTTCTCTTTGTTTTTCCCTGAGAATTTCTTCGATGTTTTCTTGATTATCTTCATTCTCTGTTTCATTTCTATCTCCAACGATCTTTTGGTTGCATGCTTCATCTTCTTCTTCATTTGATGTTAATTTTACTTTGTTCTCTTTCATGTCTTTCTTTTCAGTTTTGTCTTCAATTGATTTCTTTGTTGTTAGTCATTATATATTCTAGATTTTCTTTGTTTACATTTATATCCATCAAATTTCCTGTTTCAGCTTGATTTTTAATTTTGTACATTTTTGGGTTCCGCATTTACTTTCAATTTTGCCCTCTTCACGTAGGTTTCATCACCAAATTCCTGTTTTTCATTTATTATTTTTACAGGTCCATTTGAAAAAGAACAATTTCAATATCAGTCATCTAGACGCCATTGTCGTACTGAAAAACACACGCAAAAGTTTTCAGTGATAAAGACGCTAAGATCAAGAGATACAATATTGATGATTATGGAAAAATGTCAGTTCATGCTACTGGGTAGCTACTATTCCATCTATATAAAGGTAATTAAACAACTTTAAAAATTAATTTTTAAAATCTTAGGTTTACGATTTTTAATAAGGAAATACTAGAGGGTCAACTCCGCCTAGGTGAATCAAATCGAGGCACGGTAACCAGAAAAATATTGTTTCCACATATTTAAATTGATCCACTTACAACCAGATGAAGCGAAGCCAAAAATAATTAGCCGTGGAAAATACTTTCTTAAATTCAACAGCGTCACCAAACGAAGTTTAGCGTCGGCGTTAATTTCCGGACAGGTTCGATAAAATTTGGCATCTCAGTGTGATGTCATCACTGAGGGAGGCTATGAAATATATAGGAAATAATCAGAGCAACAAATGTATTTACGATAAAATGACCAAATCTATAGTTATATAATATTTTTTTTAAATGTACAAAAGGAAATGAATTATGATTTAAAAAATTGCAAATAAATTTACATTCATTTATTTTAATCTTACAGTTTGTATACAAGTAATTGTTTACATTTTGTTACATTACTACTATAGTTAAAGGTGACCTGGCGGTCTAGGGGTAAGGTGTCATACTTCTGTGCTGGCGGCCGGGGTTCAATCCTCGGTCCCGGCACAGATTTATCTGATTACCAAACCCTTCCTTCACCTCTGACAAGACATCTTGTGAATGTGGGGAATGCCAGG
>CABFOW010001174.1:64406-86504 GCA_902141385.1 Timema californicum | reverse complement strand
CCGGGGTTCAATCCTCGGTCCCGGCACAGATTTATCTGATTACCAAACCCTTCCTTCACCTCTGACAAGACATCTTGTGAATGTGGGGAATGCCAGGCCTCCACCGTGGTTCGGATTCCACGTTAGACTGTAGGTCCTTCATTTCATCTCGCAATCACCCTACCACTACACATTAGCGTAAGTGCGTATAACCCGAATGGGTAGTAAGACGCGGTGCTAATAATAATAATAATAATAATTTTTCTATAGGTTATGTATCTTCATTTGCATGTAAAGGTAGAAGGAAACCCGGGCCAGGAGTCAAACCCCGAGCTCTGCATCAAACCAGACTAGACTAGCAGAGCCTGATGTTTGGAATTTCTGCTCTTTTCTTCCCACCGTGTATTACCACCCATTCGGTTTATACGCATAATATTAGTTACGATAGGTATGGGGAAGGTAGAATTAGGGGGAAATGTATCCGCATTTGTGTGCACCAAAAGGAGAAAATAATTGAATCGATGATGGCAAAAAGGGATAACATTCCAGTTTCCAAGTTTTCTGTAAAACGAAAGCAACAGATTATTGACAAAACTATAAGTTTAGTTGAAAAGGTTACCTTAAGGCAATTTTAGTCTTAGTCAATGAGTATTCAATTCCAAAATAGCGAAGGGAAATTTTCATTAATTTGTAAATTATGTTATTAACAATTAAAGTTGTTGGAATGTTATCCTTTTTCCACTCATTGCTTTGACAGCAGGTATAACAAGCAGCTAATATCAGTTTTATGACAAAAAAATTTAATAGTGAATCAAAAATGTAATAAAAAAATAAAAAAATAATATAATTATGTTTACACTCGCCAGTTGACAGCACTATGACTGACAAAGAATTGCTTGGCCATATGTGCGGTCAGTAACGCGGTCTCTTGTACTCTGCTATGTTCCCAAAAATATGATTATTTGATAAAGAACCGCTACTTAATTATTTTGTATAGAGGCGGCCTTCTTCTTAAAGAGACCCACCTCGGTGGCGTAGTTGGTTAACGCGCTAATCGTGTTGAGCTCGACCACCGAGGACGGGGAGATCGAGGTTCGAATCTCGGTCGGGTGAACTGGGAGTGGTTTTTCCTAAATGGCTTTCCACTCTCCCTCGACGCAAATGCGGGTTCACTTCCTCTAATTCAACCTTCCCAATTCCCACTCAATTAGTGTAATTAGTACTTAATGCGTATAACCCGAACGGGTAGTAAGACGCGGTGCTAAATAATAATAATAATTCTTAAAGAGTATTTTCAGTACGGTAACAAAACGTAGGATTTATACGGCGCTGTAAATATATTATTTAACCATAGCTTTACTAGCATTTTATTTTTAGTGTTGCAAAATTTAACAAAAGACTTGTTTTCAGTATTTAGCTTAGTCCAGCTTTGAACACGTCCTTCTACCGCGTCACACATACAACGACTGGGAAAATTAATGGTCCAATATACCACCGTCATCAATATAACAGTTTTACAAGATCACTGTCGAGTAGAAAAAGGTTAACATTCCAGGAAACTTGTCCTACTTCCACTCAATGAAAACTTCAAGGCCGAATTTAAGCATAAAGTAAGACCAAAATATTTGTTTTGTTCATTCATTAGATAGCTTATAAAAAAAAACTACAAGCTGCTATCTTAAATTTACCATATTTATGGAATGTTATCCTTTTCACTCACCGATTCAATTTATAGCGCTCAATACAGCCTACCATGGGAGTCGTTAGCTATAATTTGGGGGTGGGGGGAGCGGAGGGGGTCGTAAATAACATTTTTCAATGAAAACCAATTTTATTGTTACTTTGTTTTGGTACATCGCCACACTTAAATATGTCATGAACGCAGAATATAACTGCAAAAAAGAAATTTAATCAAAACCCACAAAACAAAATAAATTTATAAAAAAGTCCTATTTGGTAATAAAGAGAAGAAATTAACAATAACAAAATAACTAACATTGTCATTAGGATGTAAATGGTTAAAAAGTCCTTCTTCTGAATTCAGAGCCATGATACAAATGTAGCAGGCTACCAAGTTTTATTACATCATTTGAGTCCATTACCACATCCCTAATACATCAACCATTCAATTCAACAACAAAGAAAACAAATAAAAGAGAACACAAAATATTAACATTAGGTTGGGTGACCTGGCGGTCTAGGGGTAAGGTGTCAGACTTCTGTGCTGGCGGCCGGGGTTCAATCCTCGGTCCCGGCAAAGATTTATCTGATTACCAAACCCTTCCTTCACCTCTGACAAGACATCTTGTGAATGTGGGGAATGCCAGGCCTCCACCGTGGTTCGGATCCCACGCTAAACTGTAGGTCCTCCATTTCATCTCACAATCACCCTACCATTACACATTAGCGTGGTAAGTGCGTATAACCCGAACGGGTAGTAAGACGCGGTAATAATAATAATAATAATACACGCAAATACGGGTAAATTATTTCTAAAATAATTCGTTCCTCATCTCTACCATATTAGGATGACTATAATATTTAAGTATAACTTGAACAGGTAGTAAGACGTGGCCTTATATAAAAAAAATGAACGTGTACTTTTTTTTTACAGGTTAACATAAATATGACGTCCAAGAGCTCCTGTTGAGAAGTATTTAACTAGAAATAAATCACATAGAAGGGCACGTGAACAAAATAGCCAGCTAGTCTAGGTTGGTGTGCCTATGATGCACAACCCGGAGGTTCGAATCCAAGCCTGGCAGTATATGAGCTATATTTTCTATTTATTGCACAGTATCCTACTACCCGGTTGAGCTATACGCCAACATACTAATTACGCTAATGGATTATGGATGTGGAAGGTTCAATATAGACGAAATGTACACGCATTTAAGAGGGGAGAGTGTGAAATAATTTTGGAAAAATCACTCTCAATACACCTAACTGTTTTCGAACCACGATTTACTCGTCATTGATAGTCTAGTTTATTGCGAGTATAACGCCTTATACCATGTGGTCACTTTTCCACCCCGTATATATGTGTAAATTTCCTATGAATTCTACCTATCTCATTTATATTAAACTAGTATGGTTAAATGTGGATTACTTAGACGTGTATTAAGGTAAATTTAGTGAAAAATACCTATCAATCCATGCAACGTAAAGCTAAAAAAAATTGATTGTAAAATCTATATCTACATATCGGTGAAAGATATTCCATTAAAATCTATATTTAATTCAAGTTAATATGTGTGTTTACGCTATTATGAGAGGGTTGCCAGTGTCATAAAAAAGAGGTTGAGTTAGTTCTCTAAAAAATTGTTTTGATTTGCAGATCTGAACAAAAATTACAAGACGTTGTAACTATCGCCGAGCCTCACTTCAAACCCTGTGATTTACACAAGCAATAAAATGCACTAAGAGCCGTTTCACACGACGCGACTACCGCTGGTCAACCATCTCCCGTCAACACTCGCTCGTAAGTTGCCCACTGTTGGTGATTTGTGGAATAGTTTCCCGCCAAGACAACTGTCACTCACTCGGCGAATGCTTGGTTAATCACGTGTTTATACGGTGTCATTCTTACGGGGCAACAATCGCCGGCCAGTATCCCAATTGGTGCCAACCTACAAGCACCTGTTGAATCTAATTCTTGGTACGGAAAGTTTTCTGGCTATCCATTGTCGGTCTGTTTTTTACTGCATAGTCTTTAATAAACATTTATAATTATCACATACGTCACGAGGAAGTTATTTTAAGCCAATCATAAGTAATGTAAAGTGATTAGGGATTTTCACCAATAGCCCTGGACCCTTTTAAAGGATATTTCCATCTGTTTTTACTATTATTATTAATCGTCTAGATTAAATAGTTTTATATTAAGGCTTGAAAGTGCCATCAATTCCAATGAAAGAATTATTATTATTATTATTATTATTAGCACCGCGTCTTACTACACGTTCAAGTTATACACACTTACGCTAATGTGTAATGGTAGGGTGATTGTGAGATGAAATGGAGGACCTACAGTTTAACGTGGAATCCGAACCACGGTGGAGGCCTGGCATTCCCCATATTCACAAGATGTATTGTCAGAGGTGAAGGAAGGGTTTGGTAATCAGATAAATCTGTGCCGGGACCGAGGATTGAACCCCGGCCGCCAGCACAAAAGTCTGACACCTTACCCCTAGACCGCCAGGTCACCGCAATGAAAGAACATTCCTATAATTGATGTGTAGTTAAAATTGTATTGTTTTGTTTGATGCCATAGTTCAGTCGGTACCGTGTCTGCCATTGAGTCAAGGAGTCTCGAGTTCGATTCCCATCATGGCCAAAAAATGTATCATTGATTAAATGGGGATGTCCCCTTTCACAGATATGAATAGGCGGCCGGAGGCAAGGTGGTGTGTCTATTATAGATTTAAGGAGCCACAAATAAGAGCCCCGTCCTCCTAATCCATGATAACTGACCTATATTTTCTTGTACTCTTCTTAAGTTGTTATTGATTGTTCTTGTACAGAGCAAAGGCTTAGCGGTAATTGTTGACGGGCGATAGCTGCCTTGTGTGAAATGGCTCAGTGACAATTGACTGCGATGGTTGACGGGCGATAGTTGCCTTGTGTGAAATGGCTCAGTGATAATTGACTGCGATGGTTGACGGGCGATAGTTGCCTTGTGTGAAATGGCTCATTGATAATTGACTGCGATGGTTGACGGGCGATAGTTGCCTTGTGTGAAATGGCTCAGTGATAATTGACTGCGATAATTGCCTGGCGATAGTTGCCTTGTGTGAAATGGCTCAGTGATAATTGACTGGCGATATTTGCCTTGTGTGAAATGGCTCAGTGATAATTGACTGCGATGGTTGACGGGCGATAGTTGCCTTGTGTGAAATGGCTCATTGATAATTGACTGCGATAATTGCCTGGCGATAGTTGCCTTGTGTGAAATGGCTCAGTGATAATTGACTGCGATGGTTGCCGGGCGATAGCTGCCTTGTGTGAAATGGCTCAGTGATAATTGACTGCGATGGTTGACGAGAGATAGCTGCCTCGTGTTAAATGGCTCTAAGACAATTTTTCACCTGGATTCAACGACTGGTTTATAATAAAACCCAAAGTATTTCAACGTAAGCGTAATAAACACTGCAACTCGAAGATATGTCCCTTCAAGTAGTTGGTTTACTTAATCCGATATCGTTATGTTAAACATTATATCCTTTAGGTCCAGTATATTATTACTGTTACAAGCTATGGGTAAATAGATGAGAAGGATACATTTTAATGAAATGAACTAAAACTTTCATTGGCCGATTAGTCTAAAGCGTCACTCTCATGATAGACTGCAAGGGTGCCTGCAGAAGTTTTTCTCCAGGGGACCAGGAGGTCCCCAAAATGCTGAGGGGTCCTCAAAATACGCTTTTTAAGGTTATCCTTGTCTCCTAAAAATAAGATACAATATAATAAAAATGTTTCAAAATTATCCAAATGCGTGGGTGGAGATGTGACCTTGACAATTTGAAAGGCGAATGCTGTTAGAAATGCTCACGCATGCGCCAAACTATCAACCCTAAAGGCAGCAGGAGGCCTGGTGAAGGGCGCTAGTTATTAGTTTGTTAGTTATAATCTATAACCTTCTGTTTGTTGGCTGAAGGCACTTTTGGGCTGGACTAGCCTACTTATAATATTTATACAAACTCTTAATCTCAGAGTGGCCCTGCGGGCCTCCCTGTTAAACTGGCTTGACGACGACGGGGAGATTGGGGTTCGAATCTTGGTCAGATTTTCCCACGTTAATGCTGAGAGATTACCTCTAAAAGAATGCCTTCTTCCTCATCCCTACCGCGTTAGAGTAATTATCATAAGCGCATATAACCTGAACAGGTATTAAGGTGCGGGGATAGAAAAAATATTTCAAGCATCTAGCTAGGAAGCATATTATGCTAATTTTTCAATAATGGCTCGGGTTTTTATAGCACTTTGTCTATATGGGGAGGAGCGGGGNGGGTTGGTTGTAAAGTGCGCTCGTTATTGTGTTACAGTAGAAGCGTGTGTTGCTGTTACAACAGCATGAACACCAGGGTCAAAGAGAGTAGCGGCTATTAACATCATTTCAAGGGCATTAAGGTTTGACACGTTCCGTGGATTAGATACACCTCACTATTACCACCACATTTTAATAATAATAATTATTATTATTACAAACAATGATTATATATGTGAAACCATTATAAAAATACTGTCCTAAGATGAATTTTCAGTAAAATATCCAATACAATATCACAACATTAAAATATAAACAACAAATATAATTTCACTGCAAATATTCGTAATTTTCATAAACCTCTGTAGTTGAAACATTAGGTGATGGCGATTCAACTTGTGACGATGTAAGTATTGATGAGGAACTGTAGGAAGTATAGCTTTTTGCAGACAAGAGCGATGGTTGAGGAACTTGATGGTACTGAAACGATGACTGGACTGAGTAGAAAGCCAACTTCTCAACAACTCCTGGAATTTGGTTCCTGAAATGAAATTAAATATGGGAAGGTATCGTGCGAGCGTAGGAAGGAGACTACGAAAAAACAATAAGTCATCATTATCTTGGGGGCCTTTCTGATCTCAAGAATGCTTTCATTGTATTTGAGATGGCGAATGCGCTGTCTATTCTGTCCTCGATTGTCTTTTACACGTTCGTCCCATCCAAAGCCTTTATTTACATTACGTGTATCACTTGGCATGTTTCTAGGCTGCTCATTTCCTTGGTGCTCATTTTCTGGATAACCATTATTATTATTATCTTGGTAAACATGGGTTTCACCTTCATTGTCATCGACTTTATCATTTGATTCAAAGGGTTGAGATTTTGTTATTAAGTCACTCGACAGAGCCTGAAGATTCACAACGTCCTTCAAGAACAATAGTGACTTATAGTGAGGCCATTTTTGGGTCGTAGGTATAATCTCCAGGATCGCCTGAACGTGCTGACCTAATCTTCCCAAATTCAACACTGAACTGATCGCTCAGGTTTTCCCACTTTTTACTCAGCACACCTTCTGAAAAAAAAAAAACTTTTACTATACTAAACTAATAGGTTGACATCTGTGTAATATTAATGGAAACGTTACATTGCAAAATTTGTAATGCATTTTTTCAGATACCTCTCTACTGGAATATCATTCAGAGCTTTGGGATTCAGCTTCCTAATGGGAAATAAAACTGTAGGAGAAATTATCAGAGAAATGGTTGATGTGTTGTGGGAAGAAATGTAACCCCTGCACATACCAGTGCCAACTACAGAATTATTTAAAATAATTCAACTGACTTTGAAAAAGTTTGGAACTTTCCTTGTGTTATTGGATGTTTGGACGACAAACATATTCGTTTAGTTTATCCAAGTGATTCTGGGTCGATGTTTTTGAACTACAAGAAAATATTTTCTGTCATTCTACAAGGTTTAGTGAATGCAAACTATAAGTTTGTCACTGTTGGCATTGGAGGGTACTTAAAACAGAGTGATGGGAGGAATATTTTTGGGTTCAGACTTATTCAATTTCATTGAAGGGCAAAGATATTATTTTTGCAAAACCTGATTTCTTGCCTCACAGCAACATGAGATCTCCATATGTTATGTTAGCAGATTAGGCTTACCCTTTACTTCCCAACTTTTTGAAACCGTACGGATGTCAATGTCTTGCTGAGAGCAAGACAAATTTCAATAACTGGTTATCTAAAACAAGGAAAGCTGTCGAATGTGCTTTTGAAATTTTGTATTCCAAATGGCATATTCTCTCGAAAGCCGTTCAAACGCAGGTGGAACCGGCTGAAAAAATGTGAAATGTGTTTGTATATTTCATGAAACTGTACTTGAAGACAAGGGGTTCAAAAGTCATCTCAGTGAATTTATCGTACTTGGTGAATCAATAAATTGGGATAGAAAAGGAAGGTATCTTACTACGGCCAGAGAAGTGAGAGACTTTTTTCTTCTCTCAGGGTAAAATATCCCATAACTTATAATGAATGAATAACAGTCATTTCTAATCATTAAATATAGAGTATCACTTTAAGTTCGATGAACTGTAGTAGATTTAGATGTAATATTTTTTGATTACACTATAAATAATAGTCTATAAAATTAATTTGATTGACATTTACCACTGGTGTTAGATTTTTATATTGTATTTCGTTTGTTTTTTTGTATTTTTTGAATCTTCTGTTATAATTATACCATGGATATTTTATTATATTTTAAAATGTGTGATGTACAAAGGAATAAATACCTCTTACTTGTATTTTATACACGTTTTTACACTGTAAATGATAGGTAGGGAAAACAATGAAAACTATTTCAATCAACTGAATCCTCCTTAACCAAAATAAGCAACAAATTGGATGTCCAAATAACAAAAATCAAAAGGGGATAAATAAAGGGGTCAATAGGAGTGAGCGATTGGAATTCTGTACTTTGAATACCCGAGCTCGAAGATTCTAAACTCAGATCTCGCAACTCACACCAGTTGTGGAAGATGATATGTGGACGGTTAACCTCATGGAGATCTTTAAAATATATTTATCTCAGAATTAAAGTAAAAACAATTAAAGTTATACAACCTAAGGGAAATGGTAAGCCAAACCAACTAAATAAAGCATGAAGTGGCTTCAAATTGATATTTATTTAATAGGACATTAATTTCATATGAGAATATAAATAAGAAATGTAAACTGACTAAGATGATAATTAAAATCTACAAAATTTTCCAACAAGCCATTATTTCAATAATCTGGGAGTAGGTGAAGTTTCAATAAAGGTAATAACTATATATATATATATATATATTTATATATATATATATATATTTATATTGGGCGCCAGCATTAAAGAATACAATAATCAAATGAGGCATTAGCCTGTAATAACATTATCTATAGATCACGACTCCAAATCGTACTTTCCTGACGTAATAAATAGCGTGAAAATATATTATTCACTAAACATTTAAAAGTAAATACATCTAATATGTTATTTACAATTAGTCCATAAAAAATCTTCAAAACAATAAACCTACATCCCATTAAAACTAATGCTAGCAATATCAAAGCCATAACAAAATATTCATTAGAACCTTTTTTTTAATGCAGAATAACAAGATAAATCTTAACGACATCACAATCTTTTAAAGAATCAAGTTAAATTTAACGCTTTACAAAGATCCCAAAATAACAAGATATTTCCTCCGTAAGTAATAGAATTAAATATCGGCATTACAGCCTAAAGTTAACGAAAGTCGATATTTTCAGATACAATAATCGATTCACCTCAGATCACATGATTAGATCGATATAGTCTCTAATCGCCTTTTTTTTATGAATTGACTACACGACATAAATAAAGGATTCAAATATATTTGTACATAATATTTACCAAAAGGCCGAAAGATATATAAGATAATAAATATATGTAAAAAAATATATATAAAGAAATTAATTACGAAGCCAAAAGGAATTTAGATCTTACATTTTACAAATCTTAAGCTGGAGCTTCTCCTTCCCTCAACTATAATAAAATTCAAGAGTGACGACTGGTTGCCCTGCCGCCACTATATATACAACACAACCCAGAGACATTGGATGGCGGGAAAAAGGGTAGGGGACAAAGAAATGGAACATTCAGGAACAAAATATGCGCATGACCAAAGCTTCTACATACGTCTTGGCTTTTCGTGGTCATCCTAAGTTGTATACGAGTGAAATATCTTTGCCACTAGAGTCTTTGTAGCTCAAGTTCTTTGAGTCTTTTTTTCACAACACCAGGCGATCAGTCTTACTTAGGTTGATGGGGAGTGTGGTTGTATTGTGCTTGGATGCGGGGAGCAGTCCGATGGGGTGAGTATCGAGATTCTTGTTTATTTCTTGTGGCCCACTGCTACACAACTTATCTTCAACATCCATTTCCTTTGATATATCTCGCCAGCAGGCATCAACACAAACCCAGTTGGAATACTCTTTCCATCTTTTGTCCTGAATTTCGGGTTTGAGAAAAACCTTTGATAAAAGCGTGTCCGCATCCATCACATTCACAAATTCCAATAAAATTATAACAATAATAAAATAATAATAATAATTCAATAATTGCTTAGTCATATAAAACGAATAAAAGGAAAATAAAATAATAAAACACAAATGAACTAAACAAACGTCCGATCAGGTTCGTTTCGGTAACCCGAATGAACATTTACTTCCAGTAAACTGTCACAGTCGGTCTACCTGAACCAGCATACCAGTTCCTGCTGTCAATGTATGCACTCCCATCTAAAAACAAGGAATTATCTCTAGTTGTCGGGATATTAATACCTGCTACCACTCTACGCGAGCCTTCGACTGGATAACCAATAGTGGAGAAATCAGGGTTAAAATCTTGGTCGGGAATAGCTTTCCTAAATAATTTCCTAATATCCATCCACGCAACTGCAGATATACTTACTCTTAATTCTTCCATACTCATCCTTACTTCATTAATGTATATATGTGAATAGACATAGTTAACAAAATAACGACTTTGTAATGTGTGATTGCCAACATGATGGTTGGGATCCGACAGTTCAAATATTCATACGTCAGATAATACTTTTCGTAAGTAATGTCACTGTTTACCAAAATAACCGGTGCTAGATGACCCTTCGTCATCCCTTCCCCTTAGACTAGGTCTGGTGTCATAGATGCCAAGGAAAATATAGCTTCTTGTGCAGATGATTTGTTTTTACCGTGACTTAGTATCTGTTCGGATTTAATCCATACATTAATATTACGTTAATAGAATATGGATGAAGAGTGTAGAATTTTATAGGAAATGTACTCGTATTTGCTTGAAGGAAAAGTCGGAAACCATCTTAGAATAAAGACCTTCATACACCCGACTACGACTTCCGGTGAGGGTGGGTAATACTTCCATACTATCATTAAAGTGGGTTGATAGAATTATATTTAAATGCAAAAGAACATAACCACATTGAATTAATACATCCAATCAGTTTAAAATATATAATCTTGATCTCGAGGGACTATACATTAATGCCTTCCACTGCAAATTAATTTTTAAAATATTAAATATGTAATTATATTGAATGCAACATTATTCTACTATAATTTAAAATTAGTAAAAGTTTCATTTATGTGAATTAATATTTTATCAATTGATTAAATTATTTATTTTAAATTTCAAGATGAATACTATTTCAACTTTACTTTACTTTAATTTCTTATTAGTTTGTTTGATATTGAAATTCTTTTCCCACTAGCAATGTTGATTTAGAACCATCACGAAACCTTTTTTAATCGTTACTAACTTAAGTGACACTTTAATTATCTTCATTAATAAATAATTTATTAATTGCTATAAGTATATTACTAATACCCTAATTGGTGGGCCCACGGCTTAACGTCAAGTATTGTATGCTGGCAAAGGGGACTCTGAGTCAGACAGATAGAGGCCCACAGAGGGTGCTTTTCCTAAATAATTTTCATTATATTTTCATGCAAATGAGAGGTGACCTGGTGGTCTAGGGGTAAGGTGTCAGACTTCTGTGCTGGCGGCCGGGGTTCAATCCTCGGTCCCGGCACAGATTTATCTGATTACCAAAAACTTCCTTCACCTCTGACAAGACATCTTATGAATGTGGGAAATTCCAGGCCTCCACCATGGTTCGGATTCCAAGTTAAACTGTAGGTCCTCCATTTCATCTCACAATCACCCTACCATTACACATTAGCGTAAGTGCGTATAACCCGAACGGGTAGTAAGACGCAGTGCTAATAATAATGATAATAATAATAATAATTCATGCAAATGTGAGTACACTACCTATAAACTCCACATTCCTCATCCCTACCCTAATAGGGTAGTTAAATTAGAATATCTCAAACCAGGTTATGAGACGTGGAGCAAAAAAAAAATACTATCCTGTTATCAGGTATTTATGGATAATTATGTATTATTGATTGTGTTCCATCAACCCATTAAACTGTGCATGTTAAAGGTCTGCTTTTATCATCATTTGTAATAAGTAAAATTCAACATTCATAAGTATGTTAGAGATTATTGGCTTATTTAAATTGAAAGATATAACATTATAGTTTGAAACTTCAGACATTGTTTATGAACGAGAAATTTCCATATTGCCGTCGGGTCTACTATAATATCAATAATTCATAAATAAACATTGGGTAAACATAATATTCTGTAATAATAATATCACACCTTTAAAACGTTAATATTCAAGTTATTTTGTGAAGATCAAAACTGTAGTTTAAAAAATAAATACATTAATTCACTTTATAACGTGCATAGCCTTGTCAGATTATTGGAAACATCCCTCAGACATAAAACCCAATAAACTTGTGTTATTTTGCATGTCTAGCTAACAATATATTGCTTACTTTGTTATTCAAAACAAGACATCCCCTCCATTGTAGTTTAGAATTGATCAGAGAAGGCCTGCTTTAATATATATAATGCACCAAATATAATGTATGTAATTTTTATAACAGGAAAAAATTATAATATGATAAACGGTGCTTTAATCGCATGAATTGTACATCATTAGATATCGCCTTTTCTTGGTAGTAATTGAGATAAATTAGTGTCTACTTATAGTTCAGGTAACATAGCTACCGGCTCTTCTACCATACATAGAATGTAGTGTCTTAAACATCGTATTTTACCAGTCATAATGGACCCAAATAAGGCTCCGTGGTCTCGTTTAGGATCAACTTCCAGTTTAAATATGTGAACTTCTTCCTAGCCAGTGAACGCGTGCATTAGAGACGGTCAGATTCAATGTTCCACCTTGTAAAGACACTTAACGTTTGGCCAGGAGCAAAGTTTTACGAATAAATTGTAGCCTTGTATATAGAAGTAAGGTGGACGGACATCGAGACGTCTATTATCTTCGCTGAAAAATGGAACCGACCGCTTCAAGGTATGGTATTTAAAATGTTGATAAATGCCGCTCACTTTGATCAAGAATAAGAGCACTAATTGATAAACCTTGCGTCAGGATTTGGTCATGACTTGCATTCGGAGCTGAATATTTTGTTTGATATAGTTAACACGTGTCAGTTATCATGTGATAGTGATATTCACCGACTGATAACGAAGATAAAGTTGATCCCCAGAACAATGTATCGATAACTTTAGTAAATTATCGATTAATCGCTCATCACGGAGTTTTTATTTATTTGACAACTGTTCGATAAATGTTTATCCGAAAGTCAAAGGCATTGGGTCAATACAATGTTTTCCAACAATTTTACAAGTTCCCCTCTCAAAAGAACTTATTTCTCGACTTATATCTCTCTGGTAAGCCTACGAAAAAAATACGCTAATCTCTTATAGTCTTATTTACCGGTAAAGAAAGGTTGAGGTTCAAATGATGGCCTGATATGCTGTGAAAATGGTTTTGCTCAATAGTTTCCCAATATACCTTCATGCAAATGCAGGTATACCTCCTCTTCACAGTTATACTTTCTCATTCTCACTCTATTGTTTTAAATATTCGGATAGTATGGATATTTGGAAAGACGCGTAGCACGAAATAAATGCGTAACGATAATGTATAATAAAAGGAGCTAGAAAACTGAAAATCATGTGTATTAATTGTCATTGAATCTATGCCAGCAATATAATGTCATTTATATGTTTGAGATCACAAGCCCAAATACTTAGAAACAGGCCAGTATTGTGTCTACAGATGAGAATATGAACAAAGACATAACTTTACTTTTATAAAGTATTCATTTCCAAATTTATTACCCCTGTAGTAAGTAGCTTAATTAGCAGCTGTTCAATAAAACCAAGATTATGCTGGCGGCCGGGGTTCAATCCTCGGTCCCGGCACAGATTTATCTGATTACCAAACCCTTCCTTCACCTCTGACAAGACATCTTGTGAATGTGGGGAATGCCAGGCCTCCACCGTGGTTCGGATTCCACGTTAAACTGTAGGTCCTCCATTTCATCTCACAGTCGCCCTACCATTACACATTAGCGTAAGTGCGTATAACCCGAACGGGTAGTAAGACGCGGTGCAGTAATAATAATAATAATAATAATAATAATAATATAACCAAGAATATGAAAAATTGATATTTAAAAAAAATTTATTACATATTTTATTTTTTCCATATGAAATAAATATTGTTTTTATACGTTAAATGTCTCCATAAAGGAGGGAAGTATACAATCTAATTAAACTATTAAATCAGCTCCTAGACTCGCTTTGAGACATTTAACTAACGAAAATTAAAAACAGCACATCCTTTGTAAGATAAAATTAATAACAATAGTTTTTACCAACCCTAGATAATACATAGATATAAGTATGTTTCAGAAATACTTATATCATCACATGCTGGTAGTAGATGGTAATAATATTAAAATAGTTTATATAAACACACACACACAACCATATATATATTTATAATAAATATATTTAATTCACACAATTCATATTATAGTAATATAGCTTTATATATATATATATATATATCTGTATTACTATAATATTACTTATATTATTTATTTCATCCAATTTAATTCATATTATAGTATTACAGTTATATATACATTTATACATGGTATTCATTTATATATATTACTATAATATATACATACAACTGTATTAATATAATATGAATTAGATTGAAAGAAATAAACTTATTTAGTTAGTGTTAATGTAAAGTACACTAATAATTTTTAATTAAATTTCTATATGCAAAAACAAATCACATTACATTAGAATCTCGTTAATCCGAACTATGCTAATCCTAAAATCTGGTTAATCCGAACAAAAGTGGAAGAAAAAACTAATTTAATTTTAAAACTAAATCTATTGTAATAGTAAAAAGTATCGAAAATAAATCATGTATAAATTCAATCAGTTTTTTTTAATGGTGAAAATAGCATATTCTAGGGAGCTTATAACAATTATTTATTTATTTGTCATGTTCATAAAATCAGTAAGTCCCTTTTGTTGTAATGAAGTAAACCTGTTTACCAACACCGCCTCCGTCTCTCGTGAATAGCACACACGTAACACGCCCATTAGACCTTACAGGGGATTCTTAATTTGCATTATAGGAAAGATTTTGGTTAATCTGAAAAATCTTGTAATCCAAATAAGTCTTGGTCCAAATTAGTTCGGATTAACAATACTCTACTGTATAACTTAGTAGATTACTTTTAATTAAGTTATTTTACAAAAGGTAGATTGATTTTCAATTTCAAATTCATTAAATAACTAGTTTCTACCAGTCACGGCTTAGCCTACAATTATTGATAAAGTCTATTAATTTTTAACTAAATTGTTTTGGTCAAAATTCAAACTTTTTTTTTCAAGTATCTATGCGTTTTCCTCAGTTCTCGCTGTAAATAATTTTGCCGTATGATGCTATCTTTACTAAAACATTTTAATTTTCACTTTTAAATATTTTGTAGTAAAAGAAATATATATTATTTAAGTTATCAATTATTAATTATTTTTTAAATTTTATCTTCATAATCAGTAAGATAAATAAATAAATGAAATAATATTTTTTGCGAGCTACATAGCTAAAAATCACATATTTATTATTAATTAGTATGATACTACGTTATACTAATTACTATTTACTTTAATTACAAAATATTTAATCACAATTTCTTAAATAACATAATTTCAATCACATTATAATCATAGCACACAAACTTTTGCATTTATAATATTAGTAAGATTTAAATTTTCACTTATATATTACAGCAAAATGTTTCTGTATACGACGTTGTACGTTTTGTTGTTTTCAGAAAGTACATGTAAGTTTCGGGCACTCGGTGCTCTTGAACAGGCGACAGACATACAGTTGACCATGCGAGGGACACGGAGTGTTTAAGTGCATTCCTGCTACTTTTAAAGTATGGCCCTGTGATTTGTTGATAGTCATATAAAAATCCATCTTCAGTGGAAACTTTAACCTATTGAATAGAAAAGGCAGATTGTTGGGAATAATAGGAATCCGTGGAATCAAAACCTCATCTCCTTTACATCCTCCTGTGAATATAGAAGTCTTTATGACGTTTCTCCCCAGCTCAGTGATTCATAGTCTAGTACCACTGCACAACCTCTATCCATCAAGATTACGCATCAGCAAAACGGGGACGCCGATCTTCAATTCAAGACTATATGATGGCGCACCTGGTAGTTCCAATGAATTTAAAAACTCTACACGATAGGTGGTACTATCATCACTTGCCATTACGGTATCTATCGACGTATACACCTTTGTTTCACCGACTACGCAGTATAATATTTATTTGTTAATTTTATTTACATAGTCATTCTTTGGTAATAATACTGCTCTCTCACACAGCCACTCTTCGTTAGTCATGTTGGTTTGTAAATTTGGGAACACTTTAGAAATGATCTGCTCCTCCGACATCACTGGGTTGCAAAATTCATTCATAAACGTAATTTTTCCCTCTTCATTGGTTTGTAAGCGACCCACTCCAATTTGCAACAGTTTACTGGCATATTCTCCAGATTCTTGGTCGTTATAAAGCTATACCCTCATATTGCACGTAAGATGAAGTTTCTCAACTTTAGCCCACAGTGGTGATGCCTTGAGGTACGCATTCATTTCATCTGCTGGAGCACCCCTCTTAACCACAGGTAGGGCCTGTGTGAAATCGACAGCGAGCAAAACTACCACCCCGCCCATCAGCGTCTCGTTGCTACGGATATCCTGCAGGCTAGGGTTTAACGCTTCTACCGCCTTCTTGTGTGACATCGTGCACTCATCTCAGACGATCAACTTGCACTGCTGCATAAGAGCACCGCGGCCACTGCTCTTGCTGATGTTGCAAGTTGGATATTCTTCGGTTGCAATATTAAGTGGTAATTTAAAAACCGAGTGTGCAGTCCTCCCACCGCTGAGAAAAGTTGCAGTGATGCCCGAAGAAGCCACCACCAAGGCTATTTTGCGATCTTTACGGATTTGTGCCAACAAAAGATTAAGTAAAAAATGTTTGCCCGTATCCCCTGGTGCTTCAAGAAAAAATGTCCCCCTTATTCACTTTGTATGCGCTGCAAGATTGTATCAAAAATGTGTTTCTGCTCAGGAAGTATACGTGGTATTATTTCATCTACATATGCTTGTAGTGCGGGGGCATCGTATTTGATCTTTTTGACTACATCGCTAGACAACACTTCATCTTGCTGTGGTGTAGGAAAACCAAAATCTGCGAATCTCTTTCCCGTCATATAAATGATCTTATCTTCAATTATTTCCAATGCTTTGTTGATGATTAAATCATCATTCTCTCCTTGTAATCTGTGCGCAATATCCTCTGAAAGTGCATTTTTGTATTTTCCCCACAGTTGGTGAGGGTTAGAGAGTCTGCAAGTGAACACTAATATTGAAAACAGCTCTCTAATTTTTGCAGGTAAGCGACATAACACAGCTTGGCCCATGGTCGCGTTCCAGTTTTTGTCGTCTTCCAAAAGTCCGAGAACCTCGTATGTTTCTCTAAACGTAGCAAGCTCTTGGCCATCCACAGATTTTAGATTTTCGAAACTCGTTGGGCCCCGGACTATATTGAGCAACATGCGTAAACAGTAGCACTCAAAGTTGATAGGATGCACGGTATATATATCCGACTCGGTGCATCCCCAGCCTTCACGCCTGGCCAGCCCTCGATAGGTGTTCCTTGCACGTGGCGTTTCTAATATTTTCTCGGTGCATTCTAGGTATAGTATCACGGCACTTCATAGTAGGGCAGGATTTTTGCAAAATTATCATTTTGGCAGAGGTGGAAGAATGCCGTCAATGACGTTGTTGGGGGTGCCGTGATTCTTTCTCCGAAATTTTGCTCATTGAAGTAAGTGCGCTCGCCATTGGGCAGGTGCACTGACAAGTGGACGACAGTGGGATGTCTCTCGTGCAATGGTAAGCCCAAGAGACGCCACACCACCACGTTGCTGCTTACGTACCGGCCAGCCCTGAACGTTTTTACTGCAGGATCAATGTTCACATTGCCTGATTGCCGAACGTGAAAAATTGCCTGATCGCTGAATTTGTTGATATATTTGCAAATGTATTTGATATCCTGCACTGAGATGCGAAACTCCACTTTAACATGTGCATCAAATAGTTTTGAGATCAGGGAATTATAAGACACTATCCAGCTATTGTCTATCGATACGTCATTTTCACCACGTTTTATGATGGCTGTGCGCCCCCTATCTTGTGTTGCTGTACGACTGTAGAGAGGGTATCCATTTTCATTTGTCTGCGTGTCCATTAATAGAACACGGGGGTATTTCTTTGTACATTTGCCATCCTTAATGCACGGAGATGACGTGTTCTGCGCACCACATGGTTCATGGATCATATGTTTGACCACTAAGTTGTGTAGTGTTTTGTCACTGTCTGGGTCTGGAATTTCAGCACTAATGGTGTGATCTACTTGGTAAGGCCACAATTTTTCTTTTAACCACAGTAAAGTATGGACGTGGGGTAATCCGCGTTTTTGCCACTCTATCGATTAAATGGAGCATTGGTATTCGCCAAATATTCTTGCTTTAGTGAGCAGATGTATCATTTTTTTTACTTTTATTTTAATCTCAAGCGTTAACTTTAAATCTTCACATACATGTCGACCAGGAATAGATGTAACAGCCGCCTGCAACGAAGAAGTAAATTAAAATCGTTTCGACGCATCATGATTTGAAATGCATAAAAATTCATATAGGAGACTTTTTTGTTTGGCACAGGCTGGCCAGTTTGAGGATAAGTTTGAGATATTTCAAAGTGATATCCTTCCTGGTCCTTTCAAAAAATAATTGGGATCTGTAAGGCATCGTAAGACCTGTGTGTGTCAGCAACGCGGGACAGCGTGCTATCCCACGCGCGTAGCACAATGTCCCTGTTGGCTGTATGTTCGTTTCCCGCCACGGTGGCTGCTACGTCATTTCTGTTGAGCGGATTGTAGCTCCGCTCGTGGCACACGGTCAGGGTGAATCACAACCTTGCAGCTCTCATCGGGCATATTCTCCATGGTGGTTTTAAATTCCTTAATTAAAATATTATGTTCGTTAAGTATCCTCCGTATTTTTAGTAACGTATTTCTTTCAGCTCCTAGGACAATGCTAACGCGCCTTTCAGTCTCTGATGCTTCATTTTCCATGAAATATATCCATAAAAAAGGTGGCTTTGTATTTAGCGCTAGAAAAAGTGATCCGATTATGTGGTACACTTGTCCTTAAATGATAAAAGTTGGTGAAAACCCTGGCATGGAAACTACGTCATGTGAAAGCAACTGTTATATTTTCTAACGTTGTTCGGAAACCGAGGCAGCTCTTCATTCTCACATAAGAAAAGCTCTTTTAATATTTGCACTGGTCCCTGTATTCGAGAAATAATTACTTTACCACCAAAACAACACATTTCAGGTGTTTCCTTCTCCCATTTCAACACTCCGTGTAATAGACACTCTTTGTCCATCCTCTTCGTTTCTATGAGCCTATGGCTGCTATAGTCGAGAGTTGCATCGTATTCTAACGCAGCAGGTTCAAAAACGCTCCGCGTGTTTCTGTTGAATATTTGCCGCCGCAGTGCTAATCTTTCAGCAACAGCACGTCTTCGAGCTTCGGCTTCCTCTATAGTTTCGACAGCTCGTTTAGACACCGTATGAGCAGCATTGTGTTCACGTCGTTGCTTTGTCTGTTCATGAATTTCAGCAGCTCTCAAACTGGCCTGTCACTCAGCTTGCTCCTCGCGCCGAACTTGAGATTATAAAATCTTTGCCAAAAATCAACGAATCACATTATTATTATTAAAAATTTTAAAAGAACACAATAAGAGAACACGCTGAACCTAAGATTCGCCCCGTATCTCCGCAGCTCACTGGGACACCAGATAAGCAGCGTTCTGTTGACTCCGTTGCTTTGACTGCTCTGGAGATTCGGTCGCTTTGCGAGCTGCCTGAAGCTGAACCTGTTCTGGCCTTCTAACCTCTACTTGGGCTGAAGCAGCGGGTTTTTTTTGAAAATTTTCCCTGCATATTTTTCAGTTGTAAATCTTTTCGTCATGTATTATAGGTCTAACTTACATTTTAAAACTTAAATGTTGGCATTTGTATTCCTTCTATCCTTGAAAAATGTATGTAATATGTCTCATTAACAAACAAATAAACTAAACTAAACTAAACTAAACTAAACTAAACTAAACTAAACTAAACTAAACTAAACTTGGGCTGAAGTTTCCTGGATCCTGGACAATTTCATCATTCTAGCTTTATTTGAACGTTGTGACAAATTCGATTTACGCGTCCCTGGCATTTTTCAACTACTTTCGAGGATCGATTACAAAAATAACTTCTCATTTGAGGAAGTCATTGAACACCACCTAAAAAAGAAAAACAATTTACTAAACCACACCTTTTTAAAGTTAGTAAAGATAAGTTCAAAACAAAAACCTACACACCAAAAATACAATTGAACTTTTATCATAAAGGTGAGTTCGTATTTACAAGTGAAAACAACAAAATTACCCTCATATTTTCACTCTTTATAAATGTTATGCAGGTTAGGTGATGCGTAAGTTTTCGTTTTGAACTATTATCAATGTAAAATCAAAGGTTAGTAATAGTCATATATGTAATTACATTACATATTCTACCAACGCACAAAGTTTCAATTTAATCCGTTCAGCAGTTTTGGTGTGGTTGAATAACAAACATCCAAACATCCAAACACTCAAACTTTTGAATATATAATATTAGTAAGATTGTTTTCATTCAAAACGTTTTCAGATATTCTAGATGAATTAATTACTCGTAATATTGATCAATGCGTATAAGTTTTTCTGCACATATAGCTTAGTGATAATGTAAGTCCTATGCGTGTTGATATATATATATATATATTATTTGAATAAATGGAATCTAACTGAACTCGAAACTTCAGATTGTTTTAAATCTATATTTTCAAGACATGAGTTTAAAGATATAATTTATTATTTAATTTCCATATCTACAGGCTATTGATCAAGATAACCTCTTTCAGTTAATAGACGTTCTACTAAACACACATTTAAAAAGTAGCTTATAAATGGTTGAGCTCGAATATCAGAAATAACCGTCAATAAATCACCATTATTCAAAACTCCGTTCAGTAATTTCACTTAAGGGGGGGGAAAAAGTGGCTTGAAAGCGAGTGGTTCGTTAGACACTATAAAACTATATATACAGTTCAATTTTCGTAGGAAGTGCAGCTATACAATATTTTACTTGGTCTAATTTCACATATTCATACGTCAAGTCATATGATCTGCTGCGGTAACTTATGATAAATATTATCAATAACTATAAAATAATGTTAGTAATCTAGTTAAAATATGTTATTAATTTTGACCAAAAGAAATAAATTAGTATTTTCTAAAAGTCCCTTCCTATGAAAATCGGACTTTATAAATGACGTGAGCAAGATTTATGGAGCATTATATACACAAAATAACATATTCTTAAGGAGTGTTGTAAAAGTGAGCACTTATGTAGCGTCTTCTATCTATTTAGGTAGATAACGTGTCATAGTTTTATGTAAGATAGATTGGATTACACAGCTAATATCTATTCAGAAAAACAATTTTATTGTTGACAATCCTTTACTCTGAAGTGTGCCATATTTTCAGGTAACGCCCATCACAAGACACATAATTATTAGAATTATTGAAAATATTATAAATTGGGTATGTGGACCTAGAGAGATTCACGCAATTCTTCTTCGTATCATCGTTCCTTATAAAAAAAAATCTTAAAATATAACACAATGAGCGTTGTTTAGTGCCTGGTTTTAAAATAGGTGACAGTCAAATGGGGTGAGGATAGCAGGGAAGCCTATGAAAGACGCGACATGCACAGTAAAAGTAGTTATTATTTTTATCCCCTATTATTATTATTATTATTATTATTATTATTGGCACCGCGTCTTACTACCCGTTCGGGTTATACGCACTTACGCTAATGTGTAATGGTAGGGTGATTGTGAGATGAAATGGAGGACCTACAGTTTAACGTGGAATCCGAACCACG
>CABFOW010001174.1:40713-51392 GCA_902141385.1 Timema californicum | reverse complement strand
GGTCGGGTGAACTGGGGGTGGTTTTTCCTAAATGGTTTTCCACTCTCCCTCCACGCAAATGAGGGTTCACTTCCTCTAACTCAACATTCCCAATTCCTAATCCATTAGTGTAATTAGTACTTAAAGCGTATAACCCTAACGGGTAGTAAGACGCGCTGCTAGATATTATTATTATTATAAAAACAGTAACTTTAAATCCTCTATTAAAGTGTAGGATTCAAACAAGGGACTCGCTGCTTGCTGATTGTTTCAACATTCACTAGACTATATCAATCCTCTTATGAGAGACTTTTGTTCGAATCCCTATTGGGTCTAACTCTAGTTCTTGCTTGTTGCGTGTTAATTCAGGTGTGCTACTAGTCGTTAGACGTTCGCAAGAAGTGCAGGCACAAGTGCCAATAGCCCGTTTCTGTGTTAAACACCTTTATAAACTAGAGTATAACAAATATAATAAATTATCTTGTCATACAAACTAACTTGATTCTATGACAGACACGACCTCCGGTGCGTCTGCCATTTATCACTCTGCCAAGGGATAGCCCATTTCGCCAATGCTACGTTTGTCGGTCATACATGGAATCGAACCTTGAATAAAGTCGCTACTTGGTGAGATAAACGTATCGGAGCAGCTAAAGGTATTGGAGCTCAAGGTATTGGGGCTAAAGATATTGGAGCTAAAAGTACTGGAGCTAAAGATATCGGAGCTAAAGGTATCGGGGCTAAAGATATTGGAGCTAAACGTGTTGGAGCTAGAGGTATCGAGGCTTAAGGTGTTGTAGCTAAAAGTAACGGGGCTAAAAGTGTAAGAGCTAAATATATCGTTGTTGCTGGATATTTTGTAGTTTAAGATGTCATAGAAAAAGTTGTTTCGGCTAAAGGTGTAAGAGCTAATGATGTTGGAGTTAGAGGCGTTTTAGCTAAGATTATAAGGTCTAAAGATGTCAGTGGTAAAGGCTTTGGAGCTGAAGATGCCATGGCTAAAGATGTTGAAGTTAAAGGTGTCAGAGCTAAAGGTGTTTTTGCTAAACGTATCGAGGATTTAGGTGTCAAAGCTAAAATTGTTGGAGCTGAATATGTGAGATCTAAAGCTATAGGAGCTAAAGGTGTCGGAATTAAAAATGTGAAATCTGAAGCATTAGGAGCTAAAGTTGTCGTTGCCAAATATGTTAAGGTTAAAAATGTTTGAGCTAGAGGTCTCGGAGCCAAAGTTCCTGAGCTAGGGGTGCCGGAGCTAGAGGTGTCGGAGCTAGAGGTGCCGGAGCTAGAGAAGCCGGAGCTAGAGGTGCCGGAGCTAGATGTGCCGGAGCTAGAGGTGTCGGAGCTAGAGGTGCCTGAGCTAGAGGTGCTGGAGCTAGAGGTGTCGGAGCTAGAGGTGTCGGAGCTAGAGGTGCCTGAGCTAGAGGTGCCTGAGCTAGAGGTGCCTGAGCTTAAAGATGTTGAGATAAAAGTATCGGAGGTTAATATGCTAGGTCCACAAATACACATTATACGATTTCGTTCATAAATAACTATTCCCCAAACTATTCCAACTATTTAAATTATCATGTGCAGATATAGCTATTCTAACATCAGTAACTTTTGATAAAACTAGTTTTAAACCCAAATTTATTTAGAAATTATTTTCAATAGAAGGTAAAAAATTAAGTTTTCTCTATAGAAAGAAATAGTAATATTTTATAGCTATAATTTCATTACTATTTAAAGATAAGCTAATTAGGGCCGGTCTTATAACTCCTGGCTACATATTAATCGGACCGATTAATATTTTTATCTGGTCGTTAAGTTAAAAGGACGACTTATGATAGGCCAGATAGCATTTATTTGTCAGATAAAATGTATTTATCCATTACATTTTTATCGGGCGTTTAACTACTTGAGAACTTTAATCTGAAAGCTAAAATTATCGTTGGCATAGTGACATTTAATGATCTTTCACCTATCAGAATACGTTTTAGGCTAAAATATTGGTTCACGTGTTTAGTAGGCACAGAACCAGGTTTTAGCTATACTTAATTTACACTTTTTCTAAACGGATATGCTATTTGAAGAGTTATAGTTATATAAGAACAAATGATTTAAATGTGAGTAAAATAAATGCAATTTTGTAAACGTTGTACCAAACTATTGACTATATTTTGGCGGATACCAAAATTAGTACTTGAAAGTTAATCTAGCTTTTGCGCCCACGTGACCCCATCTTTTTCCTCACACTCATTTAGCTGCCATTATTTAACAAATGATGAGCGTTGTAGCCACTAGCAAGGTATCAGCGGTAGCAGCAGGACTTATACGCATGCGTGGACCAGTAAAAACAATATCAACCTCGCATTTTCTGGAGAAAAAAAAATTCTCCTACAGATAACTATCCGGCAGATAAATTCAGTTTATAATACTTGTAAAATAATAAAGTGCCTGATAACTTTTATCTGGTAGCTAACTTTAACCTTCCGATAGCAATATTTATCCGGTAGTAATATTAATATAATAAAAAAAGTTAGTCTAAGAATTGTATTTTTTTTATCAATTTACTTCTTTTAGCCCTTAATAAAAAAAATATACTTTCTTGTAAACAATAAACGCTTCTTCCAAATTTTAATAAAGCCTTAGTGGTGAGACCCGCCTCGGTGGCGTAGTTGGCTAACGCGCTTGTCGTGTTGATCTCGACTACCAAGGACGGGGAGATCGAGGTTTGAATCTCGGTCAGGTGAACTGGGGGTGGTTTTTCCTAAATGGATTTCCACTCTCCCTCTACGCAAATGCGGGTTCACTTCCTCTGATTCAACCATCCCAATTCCTAATCCATTAGAGTAATTAGTACTTAAAGCGTATAACCCGGACGCGGTGCTAAATATTATATAACTTAGTGGTGAGTTAAGCAAAGGCGTGCCACAGATAAATAAAGTTTTATAAATTATCATGACATTCATACCAACATTTGCATTAATTTGTTTAAGAGACAAACTATTTTTTTTTTTAAACAATAAAGATTAAACGACTTGGTGGGACGTCAAATCCTCTTTGAGATCCTCGCATTACCACTGGGTACCAATTCTCGATTTGGGAAGTATGTTAATATTTTGTACGATTGGTTTGAGAGAAACAAAAACAGTTTTGTTCGTTATTTTATTGGGTTAACGAATAATACTAATTAGGGATCAGCAGGTCTTTGTTTTTAGAGAACACAACTAAGGGTTTAGTTCAAAATAACGTTGTTTGTCCCATCTGTAGGCAGAATAATGCCATTCTAGGAAAAACAAAAAAAATAATAATACGGCAGTTAAAACAGATCACCGTGTAAAACGCGATAGCATAATATTATGTACCTGTCATGTTTCAAGGCCAATATAATATGGGCAATATTTCATACGAAGCTAATCCGTGATTATCGTGATAGTCTGTCGGAGGTAGATGAGAGTGTGGAGGGGAGATATCTTTACATCTATTTTATATTACCCCAATAAAATACATCACTGACAAAGTATCAAATGTGCTCACGCTCTAACATATATAAATATGACCATGATTAATTCATAAAGATCTGCATGACTTTCATAAGTAAAGCCACTCTTCCTGTCGTAAAACTGTTGAGCAAGTCTCACCTTGATAGTAAATACAGCAATCGTGAGATTGTATTAATAATATATCAAGGTGTGGGAGGTATTTATTTATAATATATATATGTATATCAGGAATGCCAGGCCTCCACCGTGGTTCGGATTACACGTTAAACTGTAGGTCCTCCATTTCATCTCACAATCACCCTACCATTACACATTAGCGTAACTGTGTACAACATGAACGGGTAGTAAGACGCGGTGCTAATAATAATAATAATAATAATAATAATAATAATAATAATAATACTAATACTAATAATAATTTATAATATTTAACCACAATGTACTTAGTCTTATATAATATAATTTGCCAATGACGGGAAGATTGGGGTTCGAATTCCGGATGAGCGTAATGAATGTATTGTTGCTTAATTAGTTCCCCAATCTTATTCCGGGTGAATGCTGGTACATTTCTACCAACATCTATTTACACAATTCTATTCCAATGGCGCGATTAAAGATGAGTATAGCCTGAAAGAGGAGTAAGGCACGTTAAGTAGAATTTTTTTTTTATTCCAATGTCCTCAAAAATAAACAGTAGGCTACATTAGGTGGAACTATTCATTTTGCATTCCTCTTTGTAATCTTTTATTATGATGGAACAAGCGTGAGATTGCTTCAAACTTCAACTATTACACATGTGATAGTGGTACTATCTAAAATAGGTTTTATTGATGATTATTATTATTATTAGCACCGCGTCTTACTACCCGTTCGGGTTATACGCACTTACGCCATTGTGTAATGATAGGGTGATTGAGAGATGAAATGGAGGACCTACAGTTTAACGTGGGATCCGAACCACGGTGGAGGCCTGGCATTCCCCACATTCACAAGATGTCTTGTCAGAGGTGAAGGAAGGGTTTGGTTATCAGATAAATCTTTGCTGGGACCGAGGATTGAACCCCGGCTGCCAGCATAGAAGTCTGACACCTTACCCCCTAGACCGCCAGGTCACCTGGTTTTATTGAGACTATATCGAGCTACCCTGTTCAAATTAAAATAATTGTATCGTTATTTGTATCTCCTTATTTGCATAATTAATAAACATATTTCAGTCGAATCACTATGGTTCTCCGTACAAACATAACATTTTAATGGAATGCCAAAAAAAAAAGTACTATTTTATTGACAAGAGCGAAAACACAATGTATGACTCTTAAAATATCTTACTTAAAAAAAATAGTAATTGATTTGTTATATAGAAAGACGTGCGACCCAAACGATAGTAAGACTTTGTGCTAAAAAAAAGTTATTTAGACCAATAATTGTACTTTATGACGTTAGGTATAGCCCTACTTCAGATGTTTCAAATTAGTTTGATCATAATGGCCTTAATGAACTTTAAAAATATTGAGGAGGCTGCATTTTAGAAAATTTAATATTGTCATTATTTCTAGTAAAAAGTATTCTAACTTACTATTCTCCTCCTTATTATCTTCATAATAATAATCCTTAATGGATGTAGACCTCAGTAGTCTGTTACGGCCTCCGTGTGAATATTATTCCAAAGTTATCTTTTCCCTTTAGATTCGTATCTCGGATTGGTTTGGAATGACGTTCCTCGGTCTTATTTGGATGTGTTGTGGCAATTATTGTGCCGTGCACGTCACGAGGTAGTAGGTGAGGTTCACGACACTCACCACGAGATGACCCTGTGATCGTATGACAGACACTCACGACGAGATGACCCTGTGATCGTATGACGGACTCTCACCACGAGATGACCCTGTGATCGTATGACGGACACTCATCACGAGATGGCTCTGTGATCGTATCACGGACCCTCACCACGAGATGGCTCTGTGAGCGTATTACGGACCCTCACAACGAGATGGCTCTGTGATCGTATCACGGACACTCACCACGAGATGGCTCTGTGAGCGTATGTCGGGCACTCACCATGAGATGGCTCTGTGATCGTGTAACAGACACTCACCACGAGATGGCTCTGTGAGCGTATGACGAACACTCACCACGAGATGGCTCTGTGATCGTATGATGGACACTCACCACGAGATGGCTATGTGATCGTATGGCGGACAATCACCACGAGATGTATCTGTGATCGTATGATGGGTACTCACCACGAGATGGCTCTGTGATCGTATGACGAACACTCACCACGAGATGGATCATTGATCATATGACGGACACTCACCACGAGATGGATCATTGATCATATGACGGACACTCACCACGAGATGGCTATGTGATCATATGACGGACACTCACCACGAGATGGCTATGTGATCGATTGACGGACACACAACTTGAGATGGCTCTGTGATCGTATGTCGGGCACTCACCACGAGATGGCTCTGTGATCGTGTAACAGACACTCACCACGAGATGGCTCTGTGAGCGTATGACGAACACTCACCACGAGATGTATCTGTGATCGTATGATGGGTACTCACCACGAGATGGCTCTGTGATCATATGACGGACACTCACCACGAGATGGATCATTGATCATATGACGGACACTCACCACGAGATGGCCCTGTGATCGTATGACGGACACTCACCACGAGATGGTTCTGTGATCATATGACGGACACTCACCACGAGATGGCTCTGTGATCGTATGACGGACACTCAACTTGAGATGGCTCTGTGATCGTATCACGTCGTGGGCATAAAGTGTCAGTAGTTCATTCCTCCAGATAGGGAGTCATGCTTTTAGTTTTGAATGAAAAAGTTCTTAGGACCAAGACTAGTGTTTGTGTGAGGACACTATGGGTAGGACCAAGACTAGTGTTGTGTGAGGACACTATGGGTAGGACCAAGACTAGTGTTTGTGTGAGGACACTATGGGTAGGACCAAGACCAGTGTTGTGTGAGGACACTATGGGTAGGACCAAGACTAGTGTTGTGTGAGGACACTATGGGTAGGACCAAGACTAGTGTTGTGTGAGGACACTATGGGTAGGACCAACACTAGTGTTGTGTGAGGACACTATGGGTAGGACCAATACCAGTGTTTGTGTGAGGACACTATGGGTAGGACCAATACCAGTGTTTGTGTGAGGACACTATGGGTAGGACCAAGACCAGTGTTGTGTGAGGACACTATGGGTAGGACCAAGACTAGTGTTGTGTGAGGACACTATGGGTAGGACCAAGACTAGTGTTGTGTGAGGACACTATGGGTAGGACCAACACTAGTGTTGTGTGAGGACACTATGGGTAGGACCAAGACTAGTGTTGTGTGAGGACACTATGGGTAGGACAGAGACTAGTGTGTGAGGACACTATGAGTATGACCAACACTAGTTTTGTGTGAGGACACTATGGGTAGGACCAAGACTAGTGTTTGTGTGAGGACACTATGGGTAGGACCAAGACCAGTGTTTGTGTGAGGACACTATGGGTAGGACCAAGACTAGTGTTTGTGTGAGGACACTATGGGTAGGACCAAGACTAGTGTTTGTGTGAGGACACTATGGGTAGGACCAAGACTAGTGTTTGTGTGAGGACACTATGGGTAGGACCAAGACTAGTGTTTGTGTGAGGACACTATGGGTAGGACCAAGACTAGTGTTTGTGTGAGGACACTATGGGTAGGACCAAGACTAGTGTTTGTGTGAGGACACTATGGGTAGGACCAAGACTAGTGTTTGTGTGAGGACACTATGGGTAGGACCAAGACTAGTGTTTGTGTGAGGACACTATGGGTAGGACCAAGACTAGTGTTTGTGTGAGGACACTATGGGTAGGACCAAGACTAGTGTTTGTGTGAGGACACTATGGGTAGGACCAAGACTAGTGTTTGTGTGAGGACACTATGGGTAGGACCAAGACTAGTGTTTGTGTGAGGACACTATGGGTAGGACCAAGACTAGTGTTTGTGTGAGGACACTATGGGTAGGACCAAGACTAGTGTTTGTGTGAGGACACTATGGGTAGGACCAAGACTAGTGTTTGTGTGAGGACACTATGGGTAGGACCAAGACTAGTGTTTGTGTGAGGACACTATGGGTAGGACCAAGACTAGTGTTTGTGTGAGGACACTATGGGTAGGACCAAGACTAGTGTTTGTGTGAGGACACTATGGGTAGGACCAAGACTAGTGTTTGTGTGAGGACACTATGGGTAGGACCAAGACTAGTGTTTGTGTGAGGACACTATGGGTAGGACCAAGACTAGTGTTTGTGTGAGGACACTATGGGTAGGACCAAGACTAGTGTTTGTGTGAGGACACTATGGGTAGGACCAAGACTAGTGTTTGTGTGAGGACACTATGGGTAGGACCAAGACTAGTGTTTGTGTGAGGACACTATGGGTAGGACCAAGACTAGTGTTTGTGTGAGGACACTATGGGTAGGACCAAGACTAGTGTTTGTGTGAGGACACTATGGGTAGGACCAAGACTAGTGTTTGTGTGAGGACACTATGGGTAGGACCAAGACTAGTGTTTGTGTGAGGACACTATGGGTAGGACCAAGACTAGTGTTTGTGTGAGGACACTATGGGTAGGACCAAGACTAGTGTTTGTGTGAGGACACTATGGGTAGGACCAAGACTAGTGTTTGTGTGAGGACACTATGGGTAGGACCAAGACTAGTGTTTGTGTGAGGACACTATGGGTAGGACCAAGACTAGTGTTTGTGTGAGGACACTATGGGTAGGACCAAGACTAGTGTTTGTGTGAGGACACTATGGGTAGGACCAAGACTAGTGTTTGTGTGAGGACACTATGGGTAGGACCAATACCAGTGTTTGTGTGAGGACACTATGGGTAGGACCAAGACTAGTGTTTGTGTGAGGACACTATGGGTAGGACCAATACTAGTGTTTATGTGAGGACATTATGGGTAGGACCAAGACTAGTGTTTGTGTGAGGACACTATGGGTAGGACCAAGACTAGTGTTTGTGTGAGGACACTATGGGTAGGACCAAGACTAGTGTGTGAGGACATTATGGGTAGGACCAAGACTAGTGTTTGGAATAGAAGCGTGTGAAGACACTATGGGTAGGATCAAGACTAGTGTTTGTGTGAGGACACTATGGGTAGGATCAAGACTAGTGTTTGTGTGAGGACACTATGGGCAGGACCAAGCTAGTAGCCAACGACCCAAGATACAAGACAGTGCATTACGAGATTGTTATTTTTTCATTATTGTTAGGAATGGTTACTATACTACCTGACAAAAGTCCTGTTATAACACAGAATGTCCCCGGGACTATTTATTCTCGGGTCCCCAATTTTTAACGAGAGCACGGGGACTGTGTTACTGTTAATGTGGTGTCTAGTAACGTGGGTAGGGTCAATGCGTGACGCTATCCACTCCAACTTACGTAGTGGGATTATAACAAAAATAACCTTGTGCTATGAGAAGCGTCACAAAGTATACTTCATTCACGGTAGGAGTTTACCTCTGAAAGATCTTTTTTCTTACCAATATCCTACTATATAATAGATTTCTGGTAGGGAAAAAAGTCCTTTCCCAGCTAAACTCCTACCGTGAACGAACTTTATGTAAACGGCGCCAAATAGAAAGTTTAAAACGGTGCACAAATAAGTTCTGTAACCTTGTATCTTTTAAACTTGTGTAATCTGAAGCTCCTGCATTATGTCTTAATTGTTTTTTTTATATAATCCCTAGGTGTGAATCCTATTGTTTTCCTAAAGAATGTTTATTACTGATATAGTTAATATGTTTACATATGGTTTTGTCAGAGTCTGGAAAAGCTAGTGGATTGCCGAGGTGATAAATACTTCCAACCAAGTTTCAACTCTAATACCTCACTTACTTGTCGTGTGCCATTAAGAACTCTAAAGTTCATTGCCGCATATACAAAAGGACGTCGCCATCTGTTACTATATTACACCCATCTTTTTCATGACCATTCTAATATAATCCTCTCATCAGCGTTTGGGTCTTCCCGATGGTCTTTTCCCATTGGGTTTGCAGGTCAGCACCATGAACGCGGTTCTAGATTCTTCCATTCGTGCCACATGTATTGCCCAACATAATTTGTTAGACTTGATAATCCTAACAATATCTTGTGATAATTATAGCGTACATAGCTCATCATTATATAACCTGCTCCCCTCCCTTGTGGATTACCCCATTTCAGACCAAATGTATTCCTAAGCACCTTGTTTACGAACAACCTTAAATATTAATGAAACAAATAGCCGAAACTATTGTTAACGCATTTTAGTGAAGATAACACCACTTAGATATCATATTTGTTTCATTAATATATGCAATCCTGTACAATTATATATATAATTGTCTAATGGCTGCAAATTACCAACTACCGAGTCGCTAATGGCTGCGTTGTCTGTTGGCTGTGATCTTATATAATCACATACTTATAAGCTGACGACTTCCGCACGTCCATCATAGACTCCGCCTTAAACTATGAGTGTAGAATGACCTTGGACACGGGACGAATCCTGGATAGCTCAGTGGTAAGAGCATTGGCGTATTAAGCCGAAGGTCCCGGGTTCGATTCCCGTGTCCAGGTGTCATTTTTCAATTTTCAGAACCTTAAATATGTTTCGTCATGTAAGGTAAGAAATAACGTTTCACACATCGTAGAGAACAACCGGTAAAATTCTTGTTTTGTATATTCTGAGTTTTAAATTTCTTAACAGCAGATGAGATGTCAACAACTTATTGACCGAGTAAAAGAACGCAATTCTCGACTGTAATATTTTGTTCCTCTCCACTCTTATATCGTTATTTCTAGTTAAAATGTGTCCTAAATATTTAAACTCTTTATCCAATGGTTGATGACCTGGCGGTCTAGGGGTAAGGTGTCAGACTTCTATGCTGGCGACCGGGGTTCAATCCTCGGTCCCGACAAAGATTTATCTGATCACCAAACCCTTCCTTCACCTCTGACAATACATCTCGTGAATGTGAGGAATGCCAGGCCTCCACCGTGGTTCGGATTCCACGTTAAACTGTAGGGTGATTGTGAGATGAAATGAAGGACCTACAGTTTAACGTGGAATCCGAACCACGGTGGAGGCCTGGCATTCCCCACATTCACAAGATGTCTTGTCAGAGGTGAAGGAAGGTTTTGGTAATCAGATAAAT
>CABFOW010001174.1:0-12369 GCA_902141385.1 Timema californicum | reverse complement strand
CCCGAACGGGTAGTAAGACGCGGTGCTAATAATAATAATAATAATAATAATAATAATAATAATAATAATAATAATAATAATTTAGGGGAGGGTACACGTAATCCTTTTGCCAGAACTAGTGGTAAGAATGAAGGAAGTGGAATTGAGAATAAATGTACTTGCATTTGTTTTAAGGGAAAGAAGAAGACATGATTTAAGAACTACTACCTCCAGCACACTTGAAAGGGATTCAAATCCCCCGTCCCTCCCCCCCTCTTCCACTAGCAAACCCAACAAGATGAGAATGACACTTTCAAGCACGAAGGATTGAATAGCTTGCGTGACAAAGGGATGTAAGGAGTTTTTTCAATGGACTCCTCCTCTGAGAGCTGAGATCGATGCATGACCTAGAAAATGATTGATTTTAAAGGCGAAGTTTTTATGAAATAATAATAATAATAATAATAATATTTAGCACCGCGTCTTACTACCCGTTCGGGATATACGCTTTAAGTACTAACAATGCTAATGGATTAGGAATTGGGAGTGTTTAATTAAAGGAAGTGAACCCGCATTTGCGTGGAGCGAGAGTGGAAAACAATTTAGGAAAAACCACTCCCAGTTCACACGATCCGAGATTCGAACTTCGATCTCCCCGTCCTCAGCAGTCGAGCTTCAACATGACAAGCGCGTTAGCCAACTACGCCACCGAGGCGAGTTTTTATGGAAGAAAGCGGTAGTTATGCTGTAGTGTATTCTCAATCATCTACATCTATATATGATACTTTAACTCAGTTGGTATCGTGTCTTCCTTATAAGTTAAGGCCCCCGGGTTCGATTCCTGGCATGGCTAAGACATGTATCATTTATTAAATATGTTTTTTTTTACTTTTACATTGATAAATTAACGGCTAAGAATTGGATGTTGTGCCTATCCTAGTCTCAAGTTAGATTATAATGTAAAATAAGCTACGACAAGCCTCCTAGCCAGCCAGTAGTGGAAAATGTACGGCTTGAATTAAAAACTGACCTTGGTCATAGGCTGGAAACAGTTAGGTGGATGTAAAATCCATATACATACTAAAATTTCCCAATGTATGTTCGTCTTTCTAAACCCTCCAGAAGCTTCGAAAGCTCCTAGAAAGATAAGACTTTGTGCACTTATGGTATAGACCACGGGACAGAACCCGACGGATTTTTTTTTACTTAGTAAAAATTTAATCAATCTAATTCAATCTCACTTTATCCACTCTTAAGTAATAACTGAAGAAAATGTACTATATTTTCTTACAAACAAAGCCCACACTTTCATGCGCTTACTAAGTGACTGGTTTTGTTAGGTTCTTTAATATTATAATCAACCTGTCATAGACAGGCCTAAAAACTGTTATATTATAATAGTCTTGACTTCATACTTAAAATAGTCAAATTAATTTAGTGTATTTCAAATAGTGACCGCCAAAGAAAGCACAATACGTTTGTGAAATGTCGATAAGTTTTAATGTGTTAAACCAACTTTAGTAATGAACAGGTGACCTGGCGGTCTAAGGGTAAGGTGTCAGACTTCTGTGCTGGCGGTCGGGGTTCAATCCTTGGTCCCGGCACAGATTTATCTGATTATCAAACCCTTCCTTCACCACCTCTGACAATACATCTTGAGAATGTGGGGAATGCCAGGCCACCACCGTGGTTCGGATTCCACGTTAAACTGTAGGTCCTCCATTTCATCACACAATCACCCTACCATTACACATTAGCGTAAGTCCGTATAACCCGAACGGGTAGTAAGACGCAGTGATAATAATAATAATAATAAGTATTGAAGAGACCAGCTTTGGTCAAAAATGTATTGTGACGCCAGCCCTCTCATAGAGAGAAAGAAAGTTGTATCAAATTACTTTTTATCTTTAAGAGACCACTATTTGGTTGGATATAATAACGTTTAACTTTTAAAAGAAGACCTGTTGTAAATTAGAATGTTATTTTATGTCCTACCTTTGGAACAGATTTGATTCTATTTTCATTTATATGAAGTATTTCATATGAACTTTCTGAACAGACTAATTATATCAGCATATAACAGCTTAGCTAGATCAAATCTAGAACAGATACAACATTCAAGCCCATGCCATTAATTTCTCACTATACAAGGGTAAACACACATTTTTTATCAATTATTATTATTATTATTAGCACCGCGCCTTACTACCCGTTCGGGTTATACGCACTTACGCTAATGTGTAATGGTAGGGTGATTGGGATATGAAATGGAGGACCTACAATTTAACGTGGAATCCGAACCACGGTGGAGGCCTGCCATTCCCCACATTCACAAGATGTCTTGTCAGAGGTGAAGGAAGGGTTTGGTAATCAGATAAATCTGTGCCGGGACCGAGGATTGAACCTCGGACCCCCAGCACAGAAGTCCGACACCTTACCCCTAGACCACAAGGTCACCCACATTTTACCAATAATATGTTTTTTGGCAATGCCAGTAATCGAAATTGGGCCCATTAGCTCAGAAGACAAACATGGTATCGACTGGGCTAAGGAGTCGGACAATGGTTTGTTTTATGTTAGCATTAAAAGTACAAATATATTATAGCTTTGAAACGAATGTCTCCGACGTCAAATGGCTAGAAAAACTGAATATAGGTCTAGGTTAGATTAGTTCTATTCCTAGTCGGAACAGGTTTTTGTATTTGTAGATAAGTATGTTTTATTTTGAAATACCCAAATGGTGTTGAGTGTTAAATATTCTCAATTAAGTTGGTTATTCAATCGCTTCTTGATATAACTTTGTGTTTATGAAGTGCACTTTGAAATACTTAGACATTCAAAATATTCGTTCATAATTATTTTTTTAACAATAAGCAATAACACAAACCAGTGGGCACGCGGATAAAATAATAATTCTCTTCTTTATAGTTTTCCGATTATGTAGAGGTTGGTATTCAAACCAAGTTGTTAATACCGATTTAGTTTTTCAAACGGTTTAATACTCTCCTAGCACAGTCCACACGAATGTATTAACATTTCCTCTAAGTTCCATCTTCCTCATCCTTGTCCCGTTAGGGGAAATATGTGGAATGTAAGTCCGGGTGCATGGGGGGAGGCGGGGTGTATGTCCACTACTTACATGAATTCGAGATACGTGGATTTGTGGTTGTGGTACTTTTGACTTACTACAGCTCGTAGCTAAAATTAGTGGGGGTACTGCTCCGGAAAATATTTAGCCTTTCTTTTAAAATTGTGTAAAAGGAAAAAAAACATGTATTACAAACATGTTTTACTTACTTTAACTTAAATTGTTACCGTTCAAGCTTGATCTAATCATTTTAAAATGAAATCCATTCTTCTTGTTTTTATTATTACTATTATTATTATTATTATTATTATTATTAGCACCACGTCTTACTACCCATTCGGGTTATACGCACTTACGCTAATGTGTAATGGTAGGGTGATTGTGAGATGAAATGAAAAAATTACAGTTTAACGTGGAATCCGAACCACGGTGGAGGCCTGGCATTCCTCACATTCACAAGATGTCTTGTCAGAGGTGAAGGAAGGGTTTGGTAATCAGATAAATTCTTGTTTTAATTAGCGCAAAAAAAAAATCAATAATTTTCTCTTTTATCTCTGGATGAAAATTGAGGAAATTTTTCTCCATTGAAAGTACTGCAGGCGCATTTAGTCTTTCTTTTAAATAAAAGAACAGAAAAAAAAATCAAATAGAATAGCTAGAAGCAGAATAATACTCTAATCCTACACTCTTCTACACTTTATCACATTCAAGAATATGGTACACGGTTTGTAAGCACAACACACGCTGAGTAAAAAAAAACTTCCTTCCACCATCACGCCAGAGCCGGCACTGCGAGAGCAACAGTGCTCTCTCTACCTGGCAGTCCCGCCTTCTTCACCAACCCCTCTCCTATGTGCGTATGCGCACAACAGTCAAACACCACGTCGCTGGCACTGTAAGCGCACAGTTCCATACAAAGATTTTTGTATATTTTTCACAAACTGGGGGATGGCTACTGAAGTACTGACATTAAGCTCAAGGAATATATATTGTACTACAAAAATAAAGAAAGAATTAAAGAAAAAAAATACTCATTATATTAAATGTTATCGTTAATATCAAGTGTAAATAGGGGGTGCTGCAGTTCCGCAGTGCCTATACACGAGCCACCACTGATTTAATAGTGTGCTTTCCTAGTAATCTGATTTTCAACTGATAATGTCATCCCAATTTTTTGTCTGTTTCTACCTTGAGTGTTAGTTACAATCAACAAACGATTAAAATAACCAGTTAAAACAAGTAAAGTGGACTGTATTCGAAATAAAATAGTGATAGGAATTGCTTACCTCGTCCAAATGAGGTTCGCTGACAATGGAGGCCTACCTTGCGGGTTGCTGGGTTAAGAGTTGGACGTAATGGGGAAACAAGAGGGCTGACTTAGCATCGTCTTTCAAACTATTGTTGTTCTTTGATAAAGAAGGCCACTTTAGAGCCTGTAACACCCGACTCACGCTTGGACTCATATTTGTGCATAAATTAATGCACCCATTCTGGCAAACAACCTACAGTAGCCCCATGACTTTCTTTGGTGCTGACTGACAGCTTTAAATAGTTACCAGACCAAATTACGTATCCCTACGCCGAATTAGATGATCTACAAAAAGATGTGATTAGCGTCTGTCACTTATGACGGTCTAAATTTAGGTATACACTTAAATGTTGACTGTCAGAAGTCAGCTGTGAACTGTAAGTCAGCACCAAAGAAGACACGGGGCTACTGTATGTGCCCTGACTACCACGCTCAAATGTCCTGCTCTCACTCAAAAACAAACGACTTCCCCCTCCCCCCCTCCTTTCCCTTCAACTCTCTCAAAATGGAAAGAAACCATAAAAAACGGCGGGACTCTTTCTAAAATGGCGGGAAAACGCCTGAAGAATAAACAACAAATACAAAACCAATATTTATAAAGCATATTATATACATATATATAAACTATGTTAGACAAATTATTACACAAAATCTATTTTACAATATTAAATATATACAGTTCAGAGACTGACATTGAGTGAAAGTCATTTTCTCAAAAAATTTTTCATTTAATCTTACACGGAAAACTTTGGAACAAATTAAACAACTCCTAAGACATTCTGTAATTTTATTTGGGCGTTTTCTTGGGTGTTATTTAGTAGATTTAGAAATAGTTTTTTTTATTAATTAAATCACCTTCGAATAAACTTTCAGTGACTTTAAAAACATAAATAATTCAACTTATTTTAAGCTCTTTTTAGAGAGTTCCCCCAAGTCCTTGATCTTAGTAACGTACAGTAGCCACATGACTTCTTTGGTGCTGACTGACAGCTCACAGCTGACTTCTGACAGTCAACATTTAGGTATATACATAGAGTTTGACCGTCAGGAGGGACAGCTGCTAAACACATGTGTTTGCAGATAATCTGGCTCGGCGTAGGGATACATAATTTGGTCTGGTAACTTTTCAAAGCTGTCAGTTAGCACCAAAGAAGCCATGGAGCTACTGTACAATTGTCAACCGTTTGCTGTGACAGAATCGACCACGAGGTAGATTCCTCGAATCTCCCGGCATACATTGCGTTATAGTGCTTCACCCCCACCACTCCGAATAACTTTATTTATCTGTCCCTATCTTTCTCTTCTGTCTTTCTTTCGTCCTTTCTTCGTAACATTATAAAAAGTCATAGATTTGAATACAACACAAACTCATGCCATGTACAAACATGGAACCGAAACATTAACTAGACACGTTACTCGACGGAGCTCCTAACACAACTATATAATAGTATGTATATATACGTGCATGAGTCGTTCTCTTATGGACGTTTCGTAGAAAATAATACAAGATTTAGTGCTCACAATACATTATATTTCGTTACTTGTTCTTTTATATAGATTTTATGATCTCAACAAGTTCCCCCGAGTATCGTGTAGAAAGTAATAAATGTTACAAATAAGCGATCATTTATTTTTCGTAATATTTACGATGACAATAAAAACAGAAAGGAAGTTAAAGTAGCTTTCTGTCACATATTTAATTGGTGAAAAAAAAAATGTATCAGGTCAATTTGATAGACATATATTTTTATGTTTAGCTGGTTAGTGTTTGCTGTACACTTCTAATTAACTAATATCTGAACTAAAGTTAAATTGACTTGTCTGTGTGTATTAGGACTATTTTAATTATGATATATATACAACCCATTCACGATAGCGCTCACCTTTTTTTTTTATTCACAATTTTTAGGCGTGCTACACGTTTTACTGTCTGCTCATGGTAACCGTATATGTACATTAATAAAGTAGGAATGAGGAAGGCAGAATTCAGAGTAAAAGTACCCCAATTTGCGTAGAGAGGGTGATAGAACCTATTTTTAACACTTCAATACACCTCCCGGTCTCCGATAAACCCGACTAGACGCATTTGGGCCCTTTGTAAGTGTGCCCATCAGTACATGTTAGTTTCTAGAGAACTACAGCTATTATTATTATTATTATTATTATTATTATTATTAGCACCGCGTCTTACTACCCGTTCGGGATATACGCAATTACGCTAATGTGTAATGGTAGGGTGATTGCGAGATGAAATGGAGGACCTACAGTTTAACGTGGAATCCGAACCACGGTGGAGGCCTGGCATTCCCCACATTCACAAGATGTCTTGTCAGAGGTGAAGGAAGGGTTTGGTAATCAGATAAATCTGTGCCGGGGACCGAGGATTGAACCCCGGCCGCCAGCACAGAAGTATGACACCTTACCCCCTAGACCACCAGGTCCTCCATACAGCTATTACATGTATCACTTGTAAATTGTCATTCTTCGTCCTACCTCCATAGGACACAGCCACGATACAATCACACCCCTCCCTTGACAAGACAAGGGTGAGAGTCATCACCGGGATTAGTGACGCTCCCCTGTGTCTTGGTGCAACCCCTCCCTGCCCAACAGTCCAAGGGGTGTGTGTGTCTCTCCATACGTAGGCCAGGACGTGTGAGTTAGAACCAATTAGCCTCCCCTTGTTGTCGGACAATGTCCGGAAGCTGCTGGCTCCCGCGCTTGTAAGAGATACGTGACGATCAACGGGTGATGGCGCCCCACCCCAAACAACACTTGGGGCCCTTAGCGTAGAAGCTTGGTAGTAAAAAAAACCTCTAGAAAATACTAACATAGGCCCATTTTTTTTTACAATCAACAATGATAACAATTTACTATATTACTAATTTGATTGTATAGTTATTAACATTATCTAACAAAAGTGACCTCCGCAGATCACGTGACTTGCCGTATGAATACGTGAAAGTAGAAGTTAATAATGATTGCAAATTAGGTAGGTACTACGGCTTAAACAGGAAGTCACATAATGGTCTGATAGCCGAGACTCTTAATTAGAAAAATATGTTTATAATATATACCAGTTAAACCATTGATTATTTTTTAAATGAATAATAATAATAATAATATTTAGCACCGCGTCTTACTACCCGTTCGGGTTATACGCTTTAAGTACTAATTACTCTAATGGATTAGGAATTGGGAAGGTTGAATTAGAGGAAGTGAACCCGCATTTGCGTGGAGGGAGAGTGGAAAACCATTTTGGAAAAACCACCGCCAGTTCACCCGACCGAGATTCGAACCTCGATCTCCCCGTCCTCAGCAGTCGAAGCTTCAACACGACAAGCGCGTTAGCCAACTACGCCACCGAGGCGGGTTTTTAAATGAACAAAATTGAAAAAATACTTATGCTGAAATTTAAAAATATATATCAAACTGCCCCCAAATTCTTTGTGGTCAAGTGAAGAATGCATAAAATCACATTTCGATTAGTGTTATGGTTCGTGCAACGTCTTGTAATAATGTATACAAGGATTAAAATATAAATAGGGCCCCTAAATATGTTTATTTTATAATAAAAGTTTGTTAATTTTATATCACAAATGGTTTCCCAACAAGTAGTTGATTTTGGTTGGAAGAATAGTTTAGATAAATTCAAATATATCTCTTAGTGTGCAACATTGGTAACATTTTGGTTGGAAGAATAGTTTAGAAAATTCAAACATATCTCTTTGTGTGCAACAATGGTAACATTTTGGTTGGAAGAATAGTTTAGAAAATTCAAACATATCTCTTAGTGTGCAACATTGGTAACATTTTGTTTGAAAGAATAGTTGAGAAAATTCAAACATATCTCTTAGTGTGCAACATTGGTAACATTTTACAAGAGCATTTGTTTTATTTTACAAGTATGGATAATATCCAAAAGTCGCGTCTGCAAATAGCACGACTTGATAAATGAACAGGGTTATATTAAAATTGTTTCAGTGACTCTAGTAGCTACGAGATACTGTTCTTCATACCAAAATTGGCCAATATATGTGTGATTGGAAGGTTAAAGCTAGCACTAATATGCTTAACTGTGATCTAGTTGACCGGATCGTTCGGGTTCAATAGTACAACCTTTACCATCGACACACCCTCCCTTCCTCCCTCCGATTAATACCAGTTAATAATATTAAAATTAAAATTATTAATTATTCTTAACCCATTGCCTCGATTAGACCACCACTATGCAGAAAAATTGCAATACGGAGCTTTAATAACACTAAGCACTATAAGCGCACTCACTCCATAAGATATTTGAGAATATCGATCTTGAATGAAAAATATTATAATATTCAGCACCGCGTCTTACTACCCGTTCGGGTTATACGCACTGACGCTAATGTGTAATGGTAGGGTGATTGTGAGGTGAAATGGAGGACCTACAGTTTAACGTGGAATCCGAACCACGGTGGAGACCTGGCATCCCTCACATTCACAAGATGTCTCGTCAGAGATGAAGGAAGGGTTTGGTAATCAGATAAATTTGTGCTGGGACCTAGGATTGAATCCCGGCCGCCAGCACAGAAGTCTGACACCTTACCCCAAGACCGCCAGGTCACCCAGGTTGTAAAAAGAGAATATGGTCGGGAAATCCATGCAATTGGTCAGTAAGTTGTTTACATCTCGCCTGCTTACAAGAAATTCAAAACTCAGAATAAACAAAACCATAGTTTTACTGGTGGTTCTCTATGGGTGTGAAACATGGTCTCCTAACTCACATGACGGAAACAAATTTAGTATTAGAAAATAAGGTGTTTAGGAAGATATTTGGTCCAAAAAAGACGTGGCTACTGGTGTGTGGATGTTACTTAATGATGAGCTACATACCCTGTACTCATCACAAGACAATTTTAGGAATGTCAAGTCTCGCAGATTACGGGGGACAGGACATGCAGCGTGAATGGAAGATTCTAGAACCTTGTTCAGGGCACTAAATGTGCAAATGAACCCTAGCATTCCAAATTCCATAGAGTAAATAATAAGATATTTAATACTTTCCGATTCTGATCCTGGAAATCATAGTTCTAAGGGTTCGACTCTCAATCGGGTTTTCTGCTTTGTATGTTAGGCGTACAATTTTAAAAAAAAATATAAGCACAAGGTAAATATTTAGTTGGATTTTAGTAGGAAAATGACCGCACATTTATAAATAAAAAATAGCCGGGCGTACAGTTTAGAAACTGTTGAATGTAACATAAAACTACAGTTTGGTAAATACAGTTAGCCTATCTATTTCAACCAAGCAACAAAAGTCTTGATTTTAACCGTGTATTGATTATCTATTTTCCCAAACCTGCTTTGAAAGTGGTTTAACCCAAGGTTCTTTTACTAATCTCATTGTAACAAAGTTTTGCAAGACTGTAGGCCTATTGTATTCTTAACTATGGTATCAATGATATTTGATCATTTTCTGACTATTCACTAATGATTTGTGCGGATGAACACTTAATTCTCAAACAGTGATATTAACGAAACAATCTCGACAGCAGCCGTGGGCTTCATCAGCTAGTGAGGCACCCGAAGAGAGCTATGTAATAATAATATTTAGCACCATCACACTGTGAGCTATGACATGTTTCTAATTGCGTAGGTAAGCGTACATAAAGATGGCAATGCTGTCAATTATATAACAAAAACAGGTAGTAATAAAACCTACTTGCATTTTACGACCGTATTGCACATTCAACCTTGATGAAAGCTATGAGATGAAGTATTTCCTTAGAAAATGTTTAAATATCAACTTGATAGTTCGTTACATGAAACTATAACGTTAAAGAGTTTCAAACTTGATATCTCATCGTTTAAATGAAACTAGACCATTAATAATTTTAAGTAAGAAATTTGTTCCTTCTCAATTGAAACCATGTCGTTGATTGTTCCATAGAAAATGTTGTGTTATAAATAAATCCATTTTTTGAAAAACTCTGACATGGTAACATAAAGTTAAGTATTGAAACTGGAACGTCGCTAGCTGAGAGATATTGCACAAATACTCAACCAATCCAGTTATTCTCGTGCGTGATATATTGTAATTGAAAAAAAAAATTAAAACGCTTAATGATTCCATATGACCCGCCTCGGTGGCGTAGTTGGCTAACGCGCTTGTCGTGTTGAGCTCGATTGCTGAGGACGGGGAGATCGAGGTTCGAATCTCGGTCGGGTGAACTGGGGGTGGTTTTTCCTAAATGGTTTTCCACTCTACCACCACGCAAATGCGGGTTCACTTCCTCTAATTCAACCTTCCCAATTCCTAATCCATTAGAGTAATTAGTACTTAAAGCGTATAACCCGAACGGGTAGTAAGACGTGGTGCTAAATATTATTATTATTATTATTCCATATGAAGCATATATTTATATACATTTGAGGAAACTTTGTATGACAAGTCTACTTACTTAACAGGCAGCGAGTATTGTGGCCCAGACAAATATCTCCCTGACCAATATTGTCGACACGGCTAATATTTCACTGTCTAGTGTCGGCGAGAATTGTACCTCCTGACACAGTTGTCTGAGTCGTAATTCATGTAACACTGTCACCGCCCTTTGCTTCGCCTACCCTCCGCTTTGCTTCAGAATACAAGGGTAGTAAGAAGGGGGTGGACAAACTATAGCACGCAATACACAGCACAGAGCACGGTATTTGCATCAAATAGAAGCAATCCTCAATATCATGTTAATAGTGGTATATTATTTCCTGGATATTCTCGGTCTATCACCGCACGACTTAGAGACTAATATAACTCTAGATCAGACACACCATCCAGTTCCACGGCCTTCAATTCATCACCGTGACAGGGAAAGCCCCAATTCATCCAATCATACATTTGTCGTAGATTGACAATTACTTTCCTAGCATTTTTAGTGACATCCATTTCAAAAGCTCTGGTGGAACACGGTGATGCTAGGTGAAATTTACATTGTACATAATACATCATATAATCATGTTTTTTTTTAATATTCAAGGTTTTGAACAGTGTCTATAAACTAGATCTAGAACATTTTCTACGCATAAAGTGATAGGTCACGGTAAATGAAAGTAATAATTAGCACACACATAGAGCTACAGTAGCTCCGTGGCTTCTTTGGTGCTGACTGACATCTCACAGCTGACTTCTAACACTCAACATTTAGGCATATACCTAAGTTTTTTGACCATCAGAAGTGACAGCTACTAAACACATGCTTTTTTTTTTCAGATCATATGGTTCGGCGTAGGGATACATTAATTTGGTCTGGTAACTTTTCAAAGCCTTTAGTTGTCAGCTGTGAGCTGTCAGTCAGCACCAAAGAAGCCATGGGGCTACTTTAAAAGTTAAGGGAAAAGTTTGAATGAGTGAGGAATACTCATCGTTAGATTTAAGGGTGTGCGGTGTTGCCAGATTTTACATTCAAGCTTATTATAAATCTCTTGATTACAACTTTGTTATTAAACCCATTCTTTTCCCCAATGTCGGTTCAGTGTGATATATATCCCACCCGGTGATGGGCGTGCACTCAACCCTTCGGCTGGTTAGTGCTGCCTGCACCATCTGGTAGAAGCCCCACGTACGAGGGGAGTTCAGGAAGTGGTACAAGTACCCCGTTGCATTCCACACTGAATTTATCTCGGCGAGTATGAAAGGGGCTACCGATTTTCCCGGGAAAGGTAATTTCACATTAACCCAAAGTTATTTTACATGCCACAACCGGCATGGGTCCAACGGATCTACTTCCCCTCCGAAGGAAGTTGTGCTCCGGATTAATACCACCCAATGACAGTACGTCGACCACGAATGGGTTTGAACCCATCAACTTTGGGTTTTGATGCGGACACTTTACCCCAAGACCAGTGAGTTCAGCACCCAATTAATGCAAATTACATTATTATTATTATTATTGTTATTATTATTAGCACCGCGTCTTACTAACCGTTCGGGTTATACGCACTTACGCTAATGTGTAATGGT